>JAWWTY010000045.1:10456763-10468880 GCA_035222235.1 Margarornis squamiger | reverse complement strand
AGAGCTCCAGGAGGGTTTGGATGATGCTCTGGGGCACAGGGGGTGACTCTTGGGGCTGGTCCTGGGCAGGGCTGGGGATTGGACTGGATGATCCTTGGGGGTCCCTCCCAACCCAGCACATCCTGTGCTTGTGCCATGATGAAAGGAGCTTTCCCGAGCTCCGCTGCTCGTGGGGGAAAGCACAGCCCACTAACCTGTGTGTCCCTGTCCCCACCCCGTGTCTCCCCTGCAGTGCACGCCCAGAAGCAGAACAGACAGACCTGCGTCCGGAAGAGCCTTATCTGCGCCTTCGCCATGGCCTTCATCATCAGCGTGATGCTGATCGCGGCCAACCAGATCCTGCGGAGTGGCATGGAGTAGCCCTGGCCGTGACACTGTGACCCACGCTGACCATGCATGCGCGCGCCCAGCGGGGCAGCTCCCCCCGGCCCGACTCCACACGGCAAAGAGACAGAGGCAGGCAAAGCGCCACTTCGGAGCGGGAGCCCGAGGCCAGCAGCGTAATGTGTCTTGTGAATCAACTACATCCTTTTTGGCAGGGACATAAAAGGGCTGTCTTAATGCTTTAAAGGTTTTGTTTCCTAATGCAATAAAAAACCACCCCCTCTCCGTATACAGGAGTCCCGAATTATTGCTTCAACACAGCGATGGTAACTCGGAAGGGACTTGGCTCCAGCAGCGTGTCTGGCACTTTGAAGGAGGCACAGCCTCGTGACTTCTTGCAGCAGGGCTGTCTTTTAACCAGGGGCCGACTGACTATCCCACTGGGCCCGCATTCCCAGGAAGTTGATCGTAGCATTGCCACAAACAAGTCCTGTTTGTTTGATTTCACGTCCTCCAGCTTCACTTTATTTTCCCTTATGACCATGCCATGGAGTTTCCGGCATTAGAGGGGAGCCAGAGCATCCTTGTACAGTATTTTCTGAGTAAAAAAGAAAAAAAAAAAGGAGAATTCGCCAGCATCACACCAAGTTTCTACTTTTTTGCTTCCCGAACTCCTCCTCTGACACAAGACTGGGCGGTAGCAGGAGTCTGTTTGCCATGTTTTCCCCGGCTGTGAATCAGGGCTTGGGAAGCAGCACCCCTTTCCACACATGGGCATTGCTGACACTTGTGCACAGTCTTCCAGATGACTGCAACCACCAGCACAGCTCCAGCTCCTCTGTTTGGTCCTGTCTGCATATCCAATGACATCTCCTCTCCAGCAGCTTTGCCCTTCTTCAATATTGGTCTTCAGTAGGATGAAAATGACGTGGGAAGCTCTTTGGGAGCTCCCTTCTCCTCTCCTCTCCTCTCCTCTCCTCGCCTGGTCAGGTTTTATTTCTTTTGTTTCATACGCCCTGGCTGGAATGTGCAGTGAAACCTCCATGTCAGACACCTTCTTGTGGGAGAGGTTGTGTCTTCCCTCCCACTGCAGAGTGTGGGTTTGACCATCCAGCTGCTCTGGTGCCTCCCAGGAGCCGTCCCACCACCACCACCACCACCACCACCATCCCACGGGCAGGCTCCAAAGAGGGCAAGTGGAAAAGAAGAAGAAGGAACCAAACTAGAGCCATCCACCATATGCTACAAAACGTGTCAGACTTTCAGCTCCTGTGAGTGTTTGTTAGTTTTCCTGGAAGAGATTTTAATGAGCGGCAAGGAGAAGATGGAGTGATGTGGGCTGGAGACACAACATGGAAAGGGCAAGGACTGGGCAAGCCTGGAGCCAGGATTCCATCGGGAAGGATTTTTCCTTTTCAGCTTGACACAAATCCCTGCATTGACCTTTGGATGAACTGTGCACCTGGGTGTCCACCAGGACAGATGTGATTTCCTTGCCCTGGGGGGAGAGGTTTCCCAGCTGGTGCTCACGGAGCACTCCCAGGGGTGTCCACGGAGCCACACGGGTGTTGGGGTTGAGTTGTTGTGCCGGCTGGGAGAGCTCTGGAAACAGCAGGGAACAGTGAGATCCTGCTCCTGTCAATGTGGATGACTGTTTCCTGTGTCACAGGAGGGGCAGGATGGCTCCCCAAGGCATTGCAAACCACCAGCTTCCCTCATCCTACACAGCAGCCATGGACTTACACCTGGATCCATCCCAAAGACTCATTGCAGGTCCTTCTTGGATTACCACTTTGGTTGATAACATTTAACCTGTATTTTTTGTAGCTTAATTTAAAAATCTCTTTCTAGTTGGTCTGTCACCCATCCCCCCCTTAAACTCCAGTCACTCACCTCCACCTCATTGCCACTTTCCTGGTGTCCCCTCCATCACGAGGACAACCACCGTCCTTTCCAGAGCAGCTGAGTTCCTTTTCCTGCCTTTCCCTAACACCCAACCTCTGTCTTTCTGTTCTGCTGTGACTAAGAGAGGTGAACTGCAACACATTCCCTGAAAAAGTGGTTTTATCTCCCAGAAGATGGAGAGGGTTGTGTTTGCTGTAGGGCAGCAGCAGAATTTAAAGCAGCAGCAGAATGTCTTAGGCCAGCTCTGGCGTGGGATTTGCAGCACTGGGGACACTCACCGAGCTGGGCGTCACAGATAATGAGCTTGGAGATCATTAGAAGGGGACTGTCATCCACATTTTTGGGTCTCAGGGGTCTGTGGAAAGGTGACAGCAGTGAAAAAACCATCTAAATATGACTTGCCCTTGAGTAATACTTGTTTTTTCCCCCGGGACTGTGCTGGAGTGAACTTGGGCAGATGGGGTGGAGTGGAGAGGTGGGCACTGACCCACCAGCTCCACCCAGCAGTGGCAGAAGCTCCTTGCTGAGCCCACAAACACACCTAAACCACACCCCTCTCCACACTCTTCCCACTCCTCTGCCAGCGAAGCCCCAGCAGATCCCACCCCAGCAGCTCCCTTGGGGTGAGGTGACTGTGTGCATCCCTTGAAGCTCTCTGGAAGCTCCACAACTGCCCTGTGCATGCTCCACAAGCCCCCTTGTAAATACAGTCATTCTTCAGGCCAACCTTCACCCCAAATCTCCATTTGTAAAGCCAAACCCCGAACCAATATCTCAGTAAAAGCCATAGCCTGGTGTCAGTAGAGTTCATTGCACAACTCCCCACTGATTTTACTGGGTACAGGATTTTAGGGGGGGTTTTGGGTGGGATTTTTCCGGAGGGAACTTAATTTATCCATTATGAATTGGTGTCATGTCTTGCCAGAGGTCTCTTTTTCCTTCCTAGAGCAGCCTTTCATCTACAGAGGTCTTGAAGAGATCCCTTCTTTAATCAGTCAGGCTCTCTGGTAGCCCCTGGCAATGCAGGATGGATCAGGCCAAGCTATTTCATCCTTTCCTCTCCCCAAAAGCTTCCCATCCTTCCCACCAGCAGCATTGGACATGTGTCTCCTCCCTTCCTGCCTGGCTCCATTTATGTAACATCCATTTATCTTCTTTTTTATTTTTTTTCCCTTCTACACAAGAGGGGGAAAAAAAGGGCTTTTTGCTGCTTTTACAGACAGTAGGTAAAAATAGAGCAGTAAAATTTTGATTGGAACCTGATGGCAAAAGCTTAGGGGGGAGAAAAAGTAGAAGAATCAAAGACATAAAAATAAAAAACTAAAAAAACCCACATCCCATACTTGAAGCAAAAAAACTCCTATTTAAGTGCTAATTAACATACTTTAAAAAATACCCAGACTGCAGCGAGGTAGAGCTGTCAGAAAAAGCACGAAACTTCTGCTCTTGCCAGTTCCACGAGAATTGAAGTGTCTTTTCAGCGCTGCAATTGGGGAGGAAAAGGAGATTGCCATGGCAACCCTGGCTGTTCGTGACATGTGTGCACCGTGTCGGAGCGACACGCAGCCGTGGCAGCCACCTCCAGCCACCAGGGATGGACAAGCAGCTCCCAGAGCCTGGAGAGCAGCTTGGCCCATGCATTAGGGAAATGTTGGCACGCTGGGAGCACCCCAAAAGACAGCTCAGCGGGGTGAGACGAGGGGCAGGCACTGAGCTCTGCTCTGGGGGGACCAGGGACAGCCCCCAGGGAATGGCTGGAGTTGGGGCAGGGCAGGCTGAGGTTGGATCTCAGCAGAAGGTTCTTCTTTCCCCAGAGGGTGGTGGGCACTGCCCAGGCTGCCCAGGGCAGTGGGCACAGCCCCAAGGCTGCCAGAGCTCCAGGAGGGTTTGGATGATGCTCTGGGGCACAGGGGGTGACTCTTGGGGCTGGTCCTGGGCAGGGCTGGGGGTTGGACTCTGTAATCCTTGGGGGTCCCTCCCAGCTCAGGTTGTTCTGTGACTGTGATTCTCCAAACCCTGTTGGCTTGGCCACCAGAAATGTGTGCAATGAAACAGATCAACGTCCAGGGGAGCCTTCGAGAGGCACGTGGTGGTTTTAGCTGGAGGGAGGCTTGGGTTTGCTCAGGAGTGAGGGACATCCATCCAGACTGAGCACTGCTCCACACAGGCTGTCCTGTGCTTGGAGAGGACACTTTGGGCAGGTTCTTCATGTTGGGGCCAATCTCTCATGGGAAGGATTGTATTGTTGTTGCTGGGACACCACTGGGCTGCACTGGTGAGAACCATTGACTTTGGCTTTGAGGACAAGCCCTGATTTTCTGCTCCTGGAGAAGCCAGAGGAGGGAAGAGCAGGCACATGACGTGCTGAAATGATGTGGAGGCCAGGGAGAAGTGAATTCCAGCAAAAGGAACATTGCTCACTCTCAGGTCCAAAGTCATACCTTAAGGACAGCCATGAAGGAACCACAGCTGAGGGGTGTCCAGGCAGGACTTTGGGTTTGGCCTGTGCAGGGCCAGGAGTTGTATTTGATGCTCCTTGTTGGTCCCTTCCAACTCAGAATATTCTGTTTCTGTGTGTTTGTGATGGTGCTGGTGGCTCTGGGGACCAGGCCTGCCCACAGGACCTCACTGGAGCCTGGTCCTCTCCACCAGTCCACCCACTGAGGAGTAATTTCTATCAGAAGCAATACCAACAGGAATTTAGAGAATTAAACTGGGTGGGCAACTGGACAACCTGGTCCTCATGCTGTGGGAGGTCATGGGGGATAAAGGAGAGTGGACAAAAGTAATTTGTCTTCTTTTTCTGTGATGGGAACCCACAAACGTGGCAGGGACTGTGAGCAGACACTCTGACCTGCTGGAGGTGATCACAGACCTTCAGGGCTCACCTGGGAGCTGAAGGGTGGGAGGTGGGAGCAGAGCCAGGTCCCTGCCCCTGCTCAGGGAGCTGAGTATCTGAGCATCATCTGGTGATTTGGGAGATGTCCTATGGACTCTCCAGAGGTTTTGGGGAGCTCACATGTTGGGTGGGGTGCTCTGGCAGGGCTGGATGATGGTTGCTTTCTGAGGGAGACTTGCAGCAACTTTGTGAAAAGGATTTGTGCAGAGATGCCCACCTTTTTAAGCTGGGACTGAGTAAGCAAGGTTTTTAAATCCAGAAAGAGGGTAGAAAACAAGTAAATCAAATAAAAGTAGAAAGGGTGTTTCTTTGAATGGCTGAAGTCCAGATGAGCAAAGCACCTACTGGCCAACACTTTATTCCATGGAAAACACAGGAATATTTTTCCTCCAAACCCACTTTGCCTGTTGCAAAGACCAAAACATCTCCTGGGCTGGGAGGTCCAGTGGCTGTGCTCGAGGTGAGACATTCCTGATCCAAGGAGACTGCCAGCTTTTCCCATGGAAAGCTCCTGCCCCTCGTGGTGTGCAGGTGCAGGGCCCAGGCAGGGCGAGGGGCACGCTCGGAGCTGCCAGGAGAGGAGCAGTAGGAGGAATTCATTAAGCTCCCTAAGAATGAAGTTCCTTATTTTATCCACCCATGTAATAAATGATTTAGTTTCTGCTTTTATGGATGATTATTTGAAAGAAGAAAAACCAACTCTTCTAAAATGGGAATCTGATGGAGCCTCTTTTTTTTCTTGGCTCTGATTCATGCCTGCCTTCCACGGATGAAGATGTACAGAACTTGCTGGGTTTCAATCTATTATTTTACTGTACTGGGTTCTGACAGTGCAATTACATCTCCCTGGCATCACTTAAAACCTTTTACTTCCCCAGGAATTTAATGCAGAAAAAGAAGAAGTTCACAACATTTCCCCCTCTTTATGTTGTCAGTTGTTATCAGGACTGGAGGCTGCAGCTCTGCAGCTCCAGAAGGACATTTTAGGCAGCTCTAGGAGCCGTAGAAGCCTCACTCAGAGCAAGATGGACAGAAAATCTAACAACATTTTAATTGGAAGGTTGCTCCACTCACACCTCTCCAGTGGCAAAAGCCTGAAAGGCTGCCACCAATTTGGCATCTTCAGGAAAGAGTTTCAGCCCCAGAAGAAAAAGAGGAGAGGAGGAAAGGGGGAAAAGGAAATCCTCTGGATCAAAAGAGCAGGACTTGACAACTTGATGATGAAAATCCTGTCAGGTTCTTTTATTTTTGGTCAAGACAGACCAAAATCCTTTGGAGCCTCGAGGAGCATTGCTAAATGGAATTGCCATTTTCCAACCCACTGTTGCCCACAGCTGTCCATGGCCTGTCTTTGCCAGCACCAGGAATAGTCAGCATTTTGAACATCACTTTAGGTGAGATCCAGACTCCAACTTTCCTTTAGCAGCTGGTCTTCTGTCCTCACCAGCCAACACGTGGACCTTTGAGCTCCAGGAGCCACCCTTGCCAGCGCCCACACACGTCTTGTCTCTCCTGTGGGCAATGCCAACCCCAAATTCCACATTTTTGCAGCATCAGGCCCCTGGGGGGGGCCATTTACCATCAATTTTCAAACCCTGGGCTCTCCATTTGCCATGAATTTTCAAACCCTGGGCTCTCCATTTACCATGAATTTTTAAATCCCTGCCTCTCTCTTCGCTCTGCACCAGCCCAGGAATGGTGTTACATTTCCAAGCCTCTCTTTTGGAGGAGCCAAAGCTCTTTCAGCTCCTGCAGCAGCTCTCGCTGTCTCAGACTGAACTGGGGTGGGGGTGAAAGAGAGATGAAGTTCCTTGAGGACTCCAGGGTAAATCAGAAATAACTCGTTAGAGTTAATTGGCTTAAACTGGAATAAGCCCAAAATCCAGCCTGTTGCCATTTAATCCATAGCAGGATCTAAGTAATCAATGCCTCCTGATTCATGTCTAGGAAGTTCTCCACTAATCCATGAGTCTCCTTTTGGTCACCCTTTCATGTTTTCAAGCCATTTACTGTTCATTTGTCACCCGAAAGACATGGCATTTTAATTAAAGGCAACAATTCACCGAGTCAGCAGCATAATAGTAAAAAAATATAAAAAAAAAAAGGGAAAAAAAATCAAACAAAAAAATCTTTGTACAAAATGCTGTAAATATTAATATAAATTAACTTGGCATGCAACTGAAATAAATCCTATGTTATTGCAAGTTATCCAAGTGTATAAAGGAGTGTATAAAGGAAAACCGAGTGCCATATGTATCGGCTCTTTCCTCCAACCAAACTCTACTGTAAATATATAATCTGTATAAAAATATTTTAATTTTACCATTATTTATGCAATAGAAATAAAGGTTGTTTTTTTTTCTTTTGATGAGGGATGAAGGTTTTTTCCCCCCCTCCTTTTGAAGCAGTCATTGATATTTATTCATGCCTGAGTAAAAGCGAGATTTGCATAAAATATTAGGACAGAGCCCCTTTATTCCTTCTGATACATGAACATTGGGGGGGGGATTTTGCTTTGAAAATAGATTTACATATTTCAAAGGCTGTTCCTCCAGAAGGAGCTCCTGGCTGAAGAGATGCCTTGGCTGGGATCAGTGTTTTGAGATGCTGCTCCAGAGGGAGGGATTGAACTTCTCCTCTGGAAGTCAGAGCCACGACGGGTGGGGCTGGTGGGCACCACAGCAAGATCTGCAACACAAAGGGCAGCCCGTGCCATGTGCTCTTCTATGGCAGCTGCTTGAAAAGTCAAAATCCCTTTTTTAATACCTACCAGGGGGTCCCAGGCTGTCTCTGGGGGTCCAGCACGTTGCTGCGGGGAAGAGGATGTTGAGCACAGGTTTTAATCCTGTGTCTTCTCCTGCCAAGGCGTGAGAGCTGCTCTGTGAGGCTTAACTACCCTCCCATGTCCTGAAGAGCAGCTGCTCCCTTGGCAAATCTTCATCTCACTGGAGACCTCCCTCCAGAGCTGCCAGTCCACCACCAGTCTGGCTGGAGAAGGTGGGGCTGAGCTTAACGAGTGACCCCAAAATTCCTCGTAGTGGTGCCTAAATTAAGTTCTAAAAGGAAAGCTGGAATGAGGCAAGTCATCTTCACCCAGGTGGGCCCAAGGCACAGTGGTAGGACAAGGTTGGATGGGCTTGGGAGCAACCTGGGCTAGTGGAAGGTGTCTCTGCCCATGGGATGAGATGGGTTTTAAGGTCCCTCCCAACCCAAACCATTCTGTGATTCTGTGATTCTGGGACTGCTGGGACAACCAGTGCAGCCCCCCATGCCCACAGGTGGAGAACCACCCCTGCCTTTTCTTGGGAAGGAGCTGGGATGCTTTCCCTGCCCATTTTGGCAAAAAGAGCATTTCTGAGCCCTGCACTGAAACTCTGAACAAACAGGTGGTTTCCCCCACATCCCACTCCATTTCCTGGGCTCCCATCATTTATTGATTGCAACCACTTGGCCAACAGCCTGGTGGCTCAGAGACTGTTCCTTAGGCCTGGAACCATCACAGCTTTGAGGAGGAGCAATTGTCCACGCAGGGATTCCCACTGGAAAGCAAGTGAGGCAGGAAAATTCCATTTACAAAATTTGTGATCTTAGACTAGGAAAAAATAAGGTCCTGCACACTCCAGTTGACCTCTCATGGAACTGGAGAGTGTTTTAATGAATGGCTTAGGAGTGAACCTGAAGTCATTAGAGGAAGGAATCAAATGTATTCTAGGAATTCCCATATATTCACCACAGGAAGAATGAGTAACTGAAGGAATTCTTGGCTGGCAGGAGAAACCTCCACCCCCCAGATCTCCTTTGAAAATTGTCCCCGTGCAGGTCGTCGTGCTCACTGTCCTCGAGTAAAATGACAGGTTTGTAGGTTGTGTTCCAGCCACCAGAACTGCTCAGAAATGGAAATTTGCTGCTGTTCTTGCACATCCTCTGAGCTCCCCAGCCCTCAGGGGGAGGGAAGTGCTGGAGCTTGGGCTGATCCCACCGGGAAATCTTCCCCGACTGCAGGGGGAAAACTCACTTTAGAGGAGGAAAACATCCCACGTTTGGGCTGAGAGCAAACCAGAAAGACCGGTGAGCTGATCATTGTTGGAGCCCACTCAGCTCCTTTGTTGTTTTAATGCTCTCCATTCCATGAAGAAATGCAGGTGAAGGACACCAG
Source organism: Margarornis squamiger (assembly GCA_035222235.1). Classification (NCBI taxonomy): domain Eukaryota; kingdom Metazoa; phylum Chordata; class Aves; order Passeriformes; family Furnariidae; genus Margarornis; species Margarornis squamiger. The sequence goes on along the minus strand of JAWWTY010000045.1, from coordinate 10,459,596 downwards.
CCCAAAGCCCTGTCCTTCAGCTGTGCCCCAGCAGTTTTTGGGTGCTGCTGGCAATGGGCAATGGGCAGGACCAAGAGTGCAGGACTAATCCAGCTCCCAGGGAGCCGGTGGAAACATTCCCAGACTTTGTGGGATTTGGATTAGGTCATCACACAGCCCAGGATTTCACACCCTGGCTCCTTGCTTTGTTTAAATGGAGTCTGGCCAAGGGCTGAAATTTAATCACTGAAATACAAATACTGAAGAAACAAGGCTTTCCTCACCCTCACTGAAATTCAGGCAGGGCCCCACATGAAACCTCTTGCCATCCTTGGGCTCCCCAAGCTCAGAGTTCCAGCAGACACCACACTTTCCCCCAGGGAGGTCCAGGCTGCCCCAGAAACCCCCATGCCTGGGGCTGGTCCCACAGTGTGGGCAGAAGGACAGGGGGGGATTCTGCCCCTCTGCCCTCCCAGGTGAGACCCCTGAGACCTGCAGAGCTGCCCCCAGCCCTGGGGGCCAGCACAGCAAGGACATGGAGCTGCTGGAGAGAGTCCAGAGGAGGCACCAGGATGGTCAGAGGATGGAGCAGCTCTGCTGGGAGGAAAGGCTGGGGGAATTGGGATTGTTCAGCCTGGGGAAGAGAAGCTTTGGGGTGACCCCATTGTGGCCCCTTCCAATGCCTGAAGGAGCTACAAAGATGGAGAGAGAGTGTTTAAAAGGGTTTCAAGGGACAGGACAAGGGGGAATGGTTTCCCACTGCCAGAGGGCAGGGATAGATGGGATATTGGGAAGAAATTCCTCCCTGTGAGGGTGGGCAGCCCCTGGCACAGGTTGGGCAGAGAAGCTGTGGCTGCCCCTGGATCCCTGGAAGTGTCCAAGGCCAGGTTGGACGGGGCTTGGAGCCACCTGGGCTATGGAAGGTGTCCCTGCCCATGTTTCCTTCCAGTCCAGGCCATTCCATGATTCTGTGACCCTGTGGGCTGGTTTTGCTGCTGCATTTCACCCACTCAATGCACACTCCTTCCTGATTAACATCTCTAGAAAGTGTCTGCCAATGCAAATCCAGAGACAGTAATTTATTTGGTGCAAACTAGTTAATCCTTGCAAAGCTCTGCCCTGTAAGTATAGACTACTATCATCTCGTTTTAATTGCTTCTTGACGAGTTTTTTCAAAAATCAAAAACATTGTAATTAAAAAATTCACCAAGAGTATCTTCCAGATCTTTTCCCATTTGTTCTTCTACCCCCCAAAATTATCAGGACCGTTGTAAAGTTCTAAAGAAAGTAATTAGAGCAGATGTTGATGCTGCTGCTATTGCTGATCTTGCTGAATGCTGCACATCAGGCTCCTGACTTGTACTTTTGTTGCAGCTTTCTGAAATAGAAATTTCCATTCCTGGTTTTTCCCTCGGAATTGGGGCTGTCTGTGTAGGAGCTGGGATGTTTCCACGCCAGCTTTTAAGGCAGCTGCTAAAGATGGGGGGAATCTTGGGGGAAAGAGAGGAGGAGATACAGTCAAGGAACTGCCAGGGATGCCCAGAGATTTGGGCACTGAACGGTCAGGGATGGCTGAAAGACTTTGAGTTCTGCTGTTAATACCATTTGTAATGACAAAAGGTCCTGCTCCACCATCACCTCCCCAAAGGGCAGGTTGATGAATCCACTGGAGGTGCCACCAGCACACACAGCATTTCACCAGTGTGCAAGGATGCCAAGGGCACACCTGCCACTGGAATAAATGTTTTGCAACCCTAATTTCTATCGAGATTTCCACTTAGCCACAATGATCTGCTTTAGAATAAGCTGTCAAAAATAACCCCCCCACACCCCAAGAGAGAAAGCTGAGGTAACCACAGGAGGACCACACGAGTCACTGCAGGCAGAAATGAAATGCAAAAGCACAAGCACATGGTCAGCAACCTGGAGAATGATGCTGGTGGTGCCAGGGAGCCAATTTGCAGCCTCCTGTGGCTGCTCACAAACAGCAATGTTCCAGGAGCAGAGTCTCCCACCCCTAGGGCAAGAAAAGCAGAGCCAGCAGAGCTCCCTTAGTGCTCACTGCTGGGGCAGTGCCTCTGGCTCTGGGCTAAAATTACAAACACAAGTGGCCAAACCCCTGGAAGAGGAAGGTGTGAAGTTGTGCATCTGAAGAGCTCCAGCTTTTCTTTCTTTATATCATGAGTTTGTGTCACAAAAAGTTCAGGTATCTGCCTTCAGCCCATCAGTTTTCAGCCTCTGACCTTCTACAGCCAGCAAGTTGGACCTGCCAGAAAGGTCTTGCTCCACTGGAAGTGTTGGACAAATCCCTGTGAAGGGGCCCCACATGGCTGGTTTCTACACATCAGAGTTCATAGAATCACAGAATGGGTTGGGTTGGAAGGGACCCTAAAACTCATCTTGTTCCATCCCCTGCCATGGGCAGGGACACCTTCCACTAGCCCAGGTTGCTCCAAGCCCCGTCCAACCTGGCCCTGAACAGTTCCAGAATTGGGGCAGCCACAGCTTCTCTGCCCAACCTGTGCCAGGGCCTGCCCACCCTCCCAGGGAGGAATTCCTTCCCCATATCCCATCTAAACCTGCTCCCTTTCAGTTTGAAGCCCTTTGCTCTTGTCCTCTTGTCACATCTTGGAGAGCAGCAGCTGATTTGTGCAGTGTTGAATTTCACACACACAAATGGTGGGGCAAGACTACAGCAAACAGCCAGCCCTGGGGTCTCGTGCAGGGCCACGGAGTCCCAGAATGTGCTGAGCTGGGAGGGACCCCCAAGGATCCTGGAGTCCAACCCCCAGCCCTGCCCAGGACCAGCCCCAAGAGTCACCCCCTGTGCCCCAGAGCATCATCCAAACCCTCC
>JAWWTY010000045.1:10379981-10392928 GCA_035222235.1 Margarornis squamiger | reverse complement strand
CTGCCCCTGGATCCCTGGAAGTGTCCAAGGCCAGGTTGGATGGGGCTTGGAGCAACCTGGGCTGGTGGAAGGTGTCCAGGGGGTGGAACAAGATGGGCTTTAAGGTTCCAACCCAACCCATCCTGTGATTCTGTGATAACATAACTGCTGTCACACAGTGCCATGAGCATGAGACTGAGCTGGGGATACAGTGAAGGGTCTGGGAGCATTAGTTAATCCCTCACATCCCTTTCATCCTCTCTCACAAATGACCCCCCTTCCCTCCCAGACTGATGCAAACCAAACCCGCCACTTGGCATCTCATTGGAATCACAAGAGACACTTCAGGAGGTAACAAATTGAAGGGATTCTTGCCTTATATATTTTCACAACAATAATTTGCTTTGCTTTATGCAAAAACTGTCATGAATATGTATTCCAATAGCAGCAGACATAAATCAGAGCTGGGGGTGAATACACAGCATGCAGCTCCTCAATTAGAAACCTGCCTTCCCTGGAGATTCAGCAGACTTTGCAGAAAAACACCAGCAGCCACCTTGTCCCCAGCAGCAGGAGGGTCAGGAATGCACTGCCCCAGGAGCATTCCCAGGGCCAGGTTTGCAGTGTTTGCCAGACCACCCAGTGCCAGGTCACAGAGGCATCACCAGTGATGCTCATCCTCAGCAGAAAGCACTTGTTTGAAGGAGTCTGGTGATGCCCTCTCAGGGATGTGGAGCAAAGTGACCATTCCCCTTCAGACTGTCCCAGGCTGGAGTAATGCCAGGGAGGGAGATGGGTTTTTCATGGCACTTTTAAATGAAGGAGCAATATTCATTAATGTAGTGTATTTTATCTGGAGACCAGATAGAAATAATGACATGGCTCTGGGACAAGCCAAGTTCCCACAGGGAGGGTTTGGCACTGGGACATCAACCCAGCCCAGCAAAGCTTCTCTGCCACAGCCTGAGCCAAACCCTGCCTGAAGAGTGAGCCTGGCTGGCACAGACACACACACAGCTCCTGGAAATGAAATCTCTTGTGACTGACACATGTGGTTCTCCCCCTGAGACAACCCTCTCTGCCTGCAGCTGGAGGATCATTGGGCCCTTTTTTGCTGTTCAAATAAACGTAGGTGCATCTTCTCCTGCTTTTGGGAAACCTGCCCAAGCTGTGTCTGAGCACAGCAGGAGCAGGAGGGCACAGAGCCCCAGGATGGGATGGGAGGGCAGGAGGGCACAGAGCCCCAGGATGGGATGGGAGGGCAGGAGGGCACAGAGCCCCAGGATGGGATGGGAGAGCAGGAGGGCACAGAGCTCCAGGATGGGATGGGAGAGCAGGAGGGCACAGAGCTCCAGGATGGGATGGGAGGGCAGGAGGGCACAGAGCCCCAGGATGGGATGGAGATGCCTGTGCTGCAGGAGGGTGTGGGGACAGTCCTGCTCAGGGCCAGCTGTGAACACCTTCACTGTGCTGCAGTCCCACAGGCAACACCAGGATGTGCACTGAATCCCTTTACAAACCCACCCAAGCAGCTGAAGATCCTTGGTGACTTCTGGCCACCTCCAAAAGCACCAGGAGTGAGTGCTGCAGTGACAGGGTGAGTCTGGAGAGAAGGAGCTGGGCCCAAAGGCAGCCCCACAGTTCCCACTGTCCAGATCTGGAGAAATACAAAGCTGGAAGAGCAGACTCCAGTCCAACCTCATGGAAATCAGCAGAGACTTCAGTAGGTGCCAAGCCTGAGTTAAATCCCTCATTTTATCCAGCTCAGAGGCTTGGAAAGGCCTCTCCTGTGGCAAGGGGAGTGCTGCAATGCCCAGGATGAGCAGTGCACCTGAAGGTTCAGCTCCACGGGGATGGGGGGTCCACTCCGACACCATCCACGAGCTTTGCTTCAAAGCAGCAGCGATTACCCAGACACAAAACTGATGCCACACTCAGGGGGAAAAAGACATTTTCAAATACTCTATTAAATCCCCCTAGAGAAGGGGATTATTTCCTGGATCCTGAGTGGGCAGAAACACACCTCTCCCAAAGACCTTGGGAGCAGAGCAAGGTTGATGCCACACGACTCAGTTGACTGGAGATATTTACACAATGACCAGCAGAAGCCTGAGGAGGACAAGCCAAGTGGATCATCAAGGACAAACACATGCCTGTCTGTATCTCATTCTGCTCTCTGGGGAAGGCAAGAGAGAGGAGACCAGCACAGCAAAGGGTGGGATGCTGTGACAGTAGGACCTAAAATCCACTCAGAGAAGGCAAACAGTGCAGCTCTTGTGCAGGCTGGCTGTGGGGAGCTACTGATGGCACCACCGTGCTGGTCTTGGTGCTGGGTTGTGCCAAAACCAGCCTGGTTCACCAAACCCCAAGGACACAGCCTGCTTTTTGAAGCTGGAGGTGGAGATCAGCTGGTAACTGGCCTGTCAGTCAATCACTTTGTACTAGGAAAGTCCAGTCCCCTTCCACAGGGGCAGGTCCTTCTTGGGGTGGGGTGTGGAGGTTCCTCCCTCGGCTGGGGATGCCCCCCAAGGACACTCCTTGAGGTTAAAAGAAAGGGATCTCCCCACGAGTGTTGGTGTGGCTGAGTCACATCAAATCTCTACTTATTTCTATTGCCAGCTTTCATATAATTGCTTCAATAATTGCTTCAATAATTGCTTCAATATAGTGCACTGTCCTGTCTTATACTATACTACTGGTAGTTTTAGCTTTTAGATTGTGTAGTAAGTAATTCTGATTAAGATCTTTTGTCTGATCATTTGCAGTAATAAATTATTGATTGTATATAAATATTCTGTTTGCCCATCATTCAAACCTGTGGGACAAAAGTTTCCACGCTTAGGAATTCATTGTGTTTGTCATCACTTGTTCATCACCACCCATTTCATCATCCAACGGGGTCTCAGCAACAAACTTGGGTTCTGAGGTTCCTTAAATTCAGCAACATTTTACTCTGGGGACGTGCCAGTAATAACAATGAAGATCCCAGAGCTCCAGATGTCACAGGCGCATCCCAATTCATGAGAAAATTTCTACCTAGGCTGATGGTAGCCAAGAAAAACAGGAAAATTCCAGAATAAACACTGCCTTCCTATGCTTGCAAAACTCCTAAATCCAGGTGGGTTTACTCTATTTCACGTTTTAAGGTTTCCCCTTAACTACCAGCGAGGAGTTGCCACTTTCTGCCTGCAGGGAATTCGTTCCGGATCAGTTCAAAAAGCAGGAGAGCAGAAAAACGGGCATTTTCTGGTAACTGGAGTTATTGCCTGCTGCTCTGCACGTGGGGAAATACTCAGCTCACTTCTTTAGGACATCAGCATGCCACTTCCAGGCCATCCCCAGAATTTCCACAGCAGTTCCCATGCAAGGTGCAGGGACTGGGGGGGGAAATGTGGTTTCTGTTTGTACATGCTCGGGGGGAACCTTTCCTGCTTTAACCAGCACTGCCTTTCAAAGGCACTGAGATAAAAGAGAGAAAGGAGAGAATGACAGTCTGGGAATGAAGCTTTTACAGAGCCCAAAATGTCACTGCCCGCTCAGGGCTGGAACTGGGGACGGATCACAGAATATCCTGAGCTGGAAGGGACCCACCACCATCATGGAGTTCATCTCCTGGCCCAAAATCAGTCACAGCACAGGATGGTCCAGCACCGGGTGGGCAATAGAAAGTCACATTTTATTGGCCTGAGAAACAAGGGGGAAGCCACAATGGGTTTCCCTGGGTGTGAAGCACCTGGCTGTGTCAGGATGGGTGGGCTGATGGTCACATTGCTCGAGGAGGGCAGGACTGCCTCCCTCTGCTGCTTCAGGCTCCTGCTGTGGTGGTTGCTGCCCTGAGACGTTCATGTAGGGCTGCTGTGAAGCCATGGGGTCTGACCTGGGGCTGGGGGGTACCAGCTGCTCCACTCGCCCCAAGCACCCTCAGCACTTTGCCTTTTTCCTTTTTTACAGCACCGTTTCAATGGCTCTTAGAAGAGAAACATCTTTCCTAAGGTGGGGACAATTTCTCAAAGCTGCTTTTCTTGAGGCTATAAATGTCTCCTGCAGTCATCTTTTTTTCACCTCATGCATCGATTCTGTTCCTCTTCTTCCTAACCTGCTGTTCATGTGAAAGAACTAATTCTGGCAATAGCAGCAGTGCCAGAAAATGCATTTCAGAGAAGCACAGACTATCCTGAGCTGGAAGAGACCCACAAGGATCATCGAGTCCAACTCTCGACTGTCTTTTCTTTTGAGCTGTCTGCTCTGCTGGCTGCATCTCCCCAACTCATCAAGCCAGAGTGCATGTCCCTGCTACCTGTTCTTCAGCTTTCAGAGGCTTTTATGGCCCAGCTACACCTCCCTGAAGTGACTTCAAATGAAAATGCTGCTGCAGCAGCCTCGCTGCAGAGCCGAGTGCCAAGTGCAGTCCCCGCAGAAGGAAAGAGATTTCATCCTCCAGCATCTCTCCTAGTGAGGTACAAAGGAAGGGTCAAATGAGGAGCAGCAGCAGGGAAAAAATCAAATGGAAAAATCTTTAGCATCTGCCAATCTTGCCTTTTAACTGGCTCAGCTGGGCTGACAAGGACAGCAGCGAGGAGGAGGAGGAGGAGGAGGAGGAGAAGGAGAAGGAGAAGAAGGAGGAGGAGGAGAAGGAGGAGGAGGAGGAGGAGGAAGTCAGGCCCAGTAATCTGATTAACAGGTGATTAAAGGGCAGGAATTGAGAAAGGAAGGGCACAAAGGGTTAAGAGACAGCACACTCCTCACAGCAGAAGAGGCAACACTGTGTGCCTTGATGATGAACCAGTGGAGTTTTGACAGATCTGGGGCTGCTGTGCTTAACCTCTGCTGCGAGGAGACTTTGAGCTGATTTGCTCTGTCAGAAGAAATCCTTCCCTCTGCCGAGCCCTTCCCCTCCGTGTGAGCCTTTAGCTGCAGGCAGGGAGCACAAACAACTTGGAAATCACTTGCTGTAAACTCTTGTGTGCATCTTCTGTGCTTCGTGGCTTTCCCAGCGCTGTCCTGCAAACACCCAGGAGCTGTGAGGCAGGGCCACACACACACACAGAGGTGACATGAGGACTGGGACATGCAGCATCTCTCCTCAGCCAGCCCCAGCACTGGCAGCCACCCACAGGCTTTGCTCCCCAGTCCCCCTGCAGGAGTTAAACTGCAGCACGATGGATCACTCCAAGTGCCCAAGTCTTTCTTCTCCTTCTAAAGCACACATATCCATCCTCCAGGACCTTGCCATGAGAGATGCAAGAGACATCCTTCAGTAAGAAGGCCAGAGCATCCCACGGCCACAACCAGCACATCCAGGGGGTCCCACCGCAGGAAAATGGGTGGGTGGAGGAGACTGAGCAGAGGAAACCTCCAGGAATCCCCTCTTTGCCTTCAGCCCAAGTCAGGCCTGGGTTTTTAAGGGAAGTGGAGCTGGATGTGGCCAACAGCCAGTGCTGTGCAGTGCTGCTGCCCCAGAGCCCTGGGCAGAGATGGGGGTGACACTTAGAGCCACAGGCAGCCTCCCCCACATTCAATAGCCCTCAGTGGACTTTTCATCCAGCAATTAATCCAGGAACTTGTTGAACAAGTGAACTTTTAGCAGCAGCCAAGCACAGCGAAGCAGCATCTCCTTCGGTGTCTCCAAAGCACTCTGTGCTCCCAGGGCAAGGGCCCAAGGAAAGGCAGCTCTCTGTGTCACTGCTTTGGCAGCTTTCCCACATCCTCCTCCTCCATCCAGCTCCAGACACCCTCTCCACTGAGCTCTTCCCCAAGCAGGAGCTCCTTTCACCCTCCCTCACCCCCTGCCCTGCTCTGAACCATTTCCAAGCTGGGACAGACGTCCTGGAGTGACAGAGCATGGACAGAGAAACGTCCTGCTTTTATTCTCCCTCCTTTCCTGGTAAATGCCAGTGGTTCTGCTGTCCCTGACTCAGAGCTGCTGCTCCCAGGAGCTGCCCCCTGGTCACCCCAGCCCCCAGCTCAGAGGGCAGCATTTCACAAGGCACAGGAAGAGACCCTCCACCAAACAGGGCTCAACCACCACAGCTCTTCCCCATCTCTACCAGAGAAACCTGCACAACTGCAAGTCCAGAATCACAGAATATGCTGGGCTGGAGAGGACCCTCGAGGACCATCGAGTCCAACTCTTACATGAACGGCCAGGACAGGGGCTGACTGTTCCCCTCTGAGAGCCACAGACCCTTCCAGGTGATTATCAAGAGCATTTGTGGCACTTCCCCATGCCTTTCAGTTGACATGATCAGATATTCCTCCAGCCTGTTGTGTTTACATGAGACACACTTGCCAGGAGCAAAATGTTTTCAATAACAACCTACTACGAGCTGCTTATTGAGAACAAAGCTTTCCTTTTTCCCTTACACTGATGCTTTCCAGTAATGGAAGCAGCCAGCCCCCAAATGCCCCAGGGTTAACTCCTAACTGGAATGGAAACACAGAAAAAATCTCATTTGCACGTGTTGGGATGTGCCCAGAAAAGCTCAGCATCATCCCCTGAGTGCACTGCCTGGAGATCTCCAGCCTTGGGTCACGTTTCCTTGGAGCTATAAAACCAATATTGCTCTTCTCCTTCCATAAACCTCCCCGGATTTACACCAGCAGGGTAAGCACTACCTGCACATAACCTTCAGCAGACATAACTACTCATTTACCCAGAGCTCCCAGAATGGACCTGAGGGCTGTATATCTGCCTCAGGAGCATGTACTGTGCACTGCCTCAAACGCTGCCATAAACCAAGGAGTCTTATGAATACCTGTTGTTGAGTTAATCATCAATTTATTTCAGAAACCCGAATCCTGGAAGTCAGATCAACTTCAGGAGAAAAAGGAAGAAAGAGACAATTTTATGAGAAGATAAAAAAGGAGGTTTATTATGTATTACTGCCTTAGTTCCTCCTTCAGATGTTTCAATGTCTAATGAAATTTAAAGCTCTATTTTGCTCCCTCCTGTGCAGCGATGATTGCCTTTAGATATACACACCAGTTACAGTAACATAACCCAAAATGATGACATGCCAGAGGTATTTTATTATGCATTCAGTTTTTTAGGGCTTGGGTTCCAACTGCACCGCAGAAGGCTGGTCAGTAAAGCCAGAGAACTTCTGCAAAGGCAGCAAAACTGACAATTTCCCATTTCACATCCCATTTTCAAACACATCTCCCTCTTAAATGTTACGGGCCTTCTAAATTTGATCCCAATAAACACATTTTCGCCTTTCTATGTGGCACTGAAAGAGCCGAGGAAATGCATTAAACACAGAGCTCTCCAGAGCAAATGAAATCAGGGCAGCCCAGGCAAACCCCTCCCAGGGTGCTCAGGTTTTAGGGTGAGAGTTCTCAAATCCTTCTACATAAAGGTGGGAGGAGGGGTCAGAGTCTCACCAAAAATGAAAATACAGTTGCTGTAAATGTTTTTAAATCGAGCAGAGATTTTAGAAACCAGAGGCACTCTGCAGCTGCAGTGGGAGCAGAAGAGACAGCCAAGCTCCCTGGCCTTGGGTGGAAATCTCTCCCAGGTTTTGGAAGGAGATGGGAACACGCCCTACACCTCCCACCACACCCATCCCTGGGTTTGGCAGCAGCATTCCCATCCCAGGGGAATTGGGGTCTTGCCCACATGGCACAGCAGGACACTCCTCCCCTTCCCCCAGGTCATGGTGGGGACACAACTCCACCAGGTCCTTCAACCAACCAAACCTGCTCCACAGAGACTTAAAACATGCTGAACCCAGACCTGCCCCTGGTCCCTCACCTCCCTTGGGCCCACCAAAAACCCCCTCCAGGAGCTTGGCCTTGCACTGGGGACCACTCAAGGCTGGGTGCAGCTTCAACTGCTAGGGATAAGCTCACACAACAGGAAGAGAATATATTTCATGGCAGCTTCACCTGGGGAAACCACCCTGTGACTGTTCCTGAGCGTCCTCCTCCTCCTGTCACACAGATGATAATCCCTGAACAACTGTTTGCTCCAGGAATATAATCCAAGCAGATACCAGAACTCCTGGAGAAGCGAGACAGAATTCCTGACAAGACACGCTCCCGTGTGCTTGACAAAAGCAGCAGCTGATGCAAATGAAGGGCTTTGAAAGGCTTTTAAAATGGTTCACTTGGCTGATGTTTTGGCTGTCAGCAAAAATTACCACTGAGATGCCCTGCTGGCAAAGGGTCTGCCTGCTGCTCCTGCTGCTCCTGCTGCTCCAACAACCAGAGCCCTCCGTGCCTGGGATCAAACAGGGCTGGTTTCTGAACCATTTTTAAGTGTTCTGGTTTTGGAAGCTTTAGCCCCACGGCCTTAGAGGATGGAGATGGAACTTCAGGCAACAAAGGGGCCCTGCAAGGAGTTGTGTGGGTTCAGCAAACCCTTGGCCAAGAGGTCAAGTCCAAGTGAAGGAGATGTGGGCAGTGGGAGGGGCTGGACCCATGGGGAAGTGATGCCACTGCTCTGATGGGATGGGGTGGGGTGAAAGGACAGGTGACAGTGACTCCTCACCGGGGGACATCAAGAGCCCCAGTGCTGGGCAGCAGCTCCTCCCTGCCCAGGCAGCAGAAACACAGCAAAACTCCTCGGTGGCTGTGATGAGCTTGGACTAAAAATGTGGGGGCAACCTTTGGATAATGTTGGGAGCACGAGCTGTGGAGGGAGTGGGGATGGAGAATGTGGCCAGTCTGGCAAAATCTGGTGGTCACCACACCCCACAGGCACACTCTGCCCCTTGCTGGTGGATTTGGCTACAAAAAGGAGTCCTTGGAAAGAGGAGGGGTTGTCAGGACAGCTCAGTGCAGCAGCTGGTGGGAAGAGCAGAAAACTGCAGGGTTTTTTGCCCAGGTCTGGGTTTTTCTAGAGTTGAATGAAGACATCTGTGGTGGCCACTAAAGCAGGAACCCCTGGGGCAGCACTCTGTGTCATCTCCTGTGACTCAGCACCTCGGGGCACCCACTGGAGGTGCCACAGAGAGAGCAGAGAGCAGGAGAAAGCAAAGCTGGCCAAAATCCCAGTTTGTTGGGATGGTGAGATGTTCCAGGATGTTCCCAAGCTGTGGCAATGCTGGGGTTTAATGCTCACAGCCAAAGGCCAGGCTCCTGATCCCAGAATAACCAACAAGGAACATGAGCTTTTTGCAGACACACAGAGTTTCAAAGTGGCCAAAGCTAAATTGTTGAACAAGAAACAGATGTAATTCTGTACATTTAGGTGGTTTCAAACCTAAAATGCCAGGAAGGAGAGAGGGAACATTTAACTTCTGGATGCAAACCTTCTTTGTGCTCCTTTGGAGCCCTGCAGACGCAAAGCCAACCAAACCCAGCCCAGTGGGGGTGACAGCTGAGCCTCAGGTGTGGTTTGGGGTTCCCTCTCCTGGAGTTCATGGTGATTGGAGAGGACTGGGAAGAGGGAAAATTGTCCTGCCAGCACAGGGAGAATCACAGAGGGATGTTTGAAGGTGGGGATTTGGACCGATTCTCTCCATCCAGAGCTCCAGGGGCAGGCACAGGGGGCCCCCAGAGCCCCTGGGGTTCACACTGACACCTCTGTGCTACAGGAAAGGTGAGTATCAACAGTTGCCTCCTTCTGGAGGGTGGGTCAGCACCCCTGGGTGGACAAGACCAGGTACTAAGGAGTTTCTCTGCCATCCACAATGTCTTTGCCAGCAATGTTAACACTAACTCTTCTAAAACAATCAAGGCTCCAGCTCCTCTCCTCAGTCCTGGCTCATCAGCTGATCTCCACCTTAGACCTCTCATTTGGAAAGCAAACAAAATGCATCCTCCCAAGCAATTACCAAACCAGCACGATGCCCTTTGCACAATCAATACTGCAGAGATGCCCCAGCAGCAACCCAGAGAACAGACATGCTGGAGACTGTTCACTGCCAAACCTGCTCCTGCAGAGGCACCCACCCCCCAGGCTGGGGGCACGTGCAGGACAGGGATGTGCAAGGCATTTCAAAGCAGGAGTGTCAGGAGTGCCACTTGGGATGTGCTTCTCCTCCTCCTGGTGCCCTGGCACGGGCACCCCAAGGAGCAGGGAGAGGTGACAACACCAAGGGTCACCTTCCTCCTGAAGAGAGCACTTGCCATATGACAAATCCTTCGTCATCTACTGCTTTGGGCAGTGCTCTCACCTTGGAAAAGCAGAACTGTACACTTTGAACTTCCATTTTATGTCTTGAGGCTGGAGTTGGGTCAGGGCAGACTGAGGTTGGATCTCAGCAGAAGGTTCTTCTTCCCCCAGAGGGTGGTGGGCACTGCCCAGGCTGCCCAGGGCAGTGGGCACAGCCCCAAGGCTGCCAGAGCTCCAGGAGGGTTTGGATGATGCTCTGGGGCACAGGGGGTGACTCTTGGGGCTGGTCCTGTGCATGAGGGTTGGACTCCATGATCCTTGGGGGTCCCTCCCATATTCTGTGATTCTATGATATATTTAGTCCACATGTGAATTTATAATTGTCTCTCCCAGTTTAACTCTGTTGCTTTGACAGAATGAAACACCCTCTACAGAAAGGTGGGTTCCTGCTGCCTGAGGCACATCTAGACAGTCCTCTCTCTCCTCCTTGGCATGGAGCAGCAATTCTCCAGGAGCAGCTGCATCACTTGCAGTGGTTTCTGCAGCACTGGGAACTCTGGATGCCCTTCGTGGTGAGTTCTGAACTCCAAGGCACAGATGTGGATTAGGGAACTGCAGTCAGCACAAAGTGGGATTGCTGAAGTGAAACCACAAAAACCAGGGGATCTTGGCTTGACTGATGCCACTTCATTTGCATATGCCCACTAGCAGCACTTTGGTTAATTAATACATATTTTGTGCCTGTAGGGGAATATGAAATAATGGGTTTGGTAGTGCAGCTTTAGGCATAAATTTATGGACTGAGCAGGTTCACTGACTTCCTGCTGTATTCTCCCAGTATTTTCTGTGCAAATAAGACATAATAACTCTCTAGAAGGTGGTGACACATGACAAAATCCAAGAAGGATGCACTTGTATTTTAAAGCTGGATGAGTTAATTAGCTCATAAAATGGAAGCACTGTTTGGAGGGGACAAGGAGGAGGAACAACACCTTCTTGCAGTGACAAATTCACTTGGGTAAGTATTAACCCTTATGGCTCAAGTTCAGCTGCAGAGGCCTCGATCCAGAAACACACTTAAGCCCTTCTATTTAAGCAGGTGAAACAGTGCCACAGAGATGGAGAGGGTGGCCCAGGTGCTCCTAAGTTAAGTGCTCTGCTGGATCCCAGCCTGGATACTGAGAGGTGGAATTGCACTTTATTTGCTGATCTGCCTCACCAGCTTCCTGTGCCTGCAGGTCCCGAGCAGGGAGAGAAGGATGCTGCAAATGCTGCTAAAAACCCCAATATATACTTCAGCTCCATGGGCTCAAACACCTCAGTGACCAAGGTTTTAGGCAAAGCCCCGGAGGTCTGGGTGAAGCAGCTGAATCCCTCTGGAATTTGAGGAGGGATATGCATGGCAGCTGAACACCAGCAGGAGGAGGCAGCCAGGGCTGTAGAGGTTAAGCAGCATTTTCCTTTGCTGAGGGACTCCTGGCCAAACCCTGAAGTCAAGGAGAGGAATGACAGCTGTGTGCAGAGTTCCTGGGGTTAAGCACCTCCTTCTCACAGCCACTAGATCATCTCTGAGGCAACAGTCTGCCCGGGGATAACAAATGCACCACGGGGAAAGTTGGCCGTGGGAGGGTATTCCAGCAGAGGCAGCTCCAGCTGGGAATGCTGCCCCACAGAGCCTCCATGGAGGATCACAGGGACACACTGGGCTCAATGTCCAGGGAAACAGAAATCAGGAGTAGATGTTTCCTGTGCCACCCTTAGCGATGCACAGGGCGAGTCTCATGTGGTTTCACATCAAGGGACTCCCAGAAGGAAAGAGGAGATTTTCCCGGCTGGCTGAAGGAGATAAATGATTAGTTCCAAATTAATTTGGCTGGGAATTTTCTCCTCCTTCTTGCACGGAAGCAGTAACTCAAGTACTACAGAAGCTGCAGAAAAAGGAGCCAACTAATTTGAGATCAAACAAGCTGATGCTACTTATCAGTGCCATTAATCCTGGCAGAGCCCAAAGATGCCAAGACCTTTCCTAAACACGGGAGATGATGCAATTCCTACCCCAACCAAGCTTCACACCCACAAAACCTCCCTGAATCTGGCACACCAGGCAAAGTGAGCCCAAGGCTTTGTTTGGAGAGCAAGCTGTGGGCTGGACACGGCCCCATCTGGCAGAGAACTTCCAGAAGCTTCTGCAAAGCCCCAGAGCTGGGCAGGATGGGGAGCCCAGAGTTAACATCCTCACAAAGGGTTGTACAACTGCTCTGTACTCAGGGCACGCTGGAAGTGGGGACAGCACCACGTGGATCACGCCCAGCAAAGGTCACCATCAGCACCAGCAAAGGGCAGCAGGAGGGTGACTGGAATACAAACACACCAGCAGGAAGGTTTTGGAGGAACTGCTGGCACAATGCATAAGGTCACATCTCAAGTGATCCCAAAGAGTAGGATATCGGGCTCAAAAGGATTGGGATGCTCAAGGGGGAGCCCAAGAGGGTCCTCCAGCGAAATGGGATGCTCGAAGGGCACGTGCAGGAGGCAGGAGAGTCTTCCTGCATTTGGGAGTGAAGCTGCCTCTCTACAGGGCTGGGCCAGTGTTTGGTCACAAATATTACTGTCACTGTAATTTTCTGCTGGCTCAGCAGAGCTGGGATGGGCACAGGCAGGGAACTGCCCTCCCCACCAGGCTGCCTTCCAGCTGCACCCCCTGGCTGGGAGATGCTCACAGGGAGAGGAAACGCAGCTTGAGCAGCTCTGGGAGCCCAGGCTGTGACTGCACCAGGGGCTCTTGGAAACCTCTTGGCTCCCCAGGGCAGGCTGAGGTGGGACCTCAGCCAAAGGTTCTTCTTCCCCCAGAGGGTGGTGGGCACTGACCAGGCTGCCCAGGGCAGTGGGCACAGCCCCAAGGCTGCCA
>JAWWTY010000045.1:10326121-10349495 GCA_035222235.1 Margarornis squamiger | reverse complement strand
GGATCCAGGGGCAGCCACAGCTTCTCTGCCCAACCTGTGCCAGGGCCTGCCCACCCTCCCAGCCAAGAATTCCTTTCCAATATCCCACCTACCCCTGCCCTCTGGCAGTGGGAAGCCATTCCCTGTGTCCTGTTCCTCCAGGCCCTTGGAAACACTCTCTCTCCATCTTTCTTGTATCTCCTTCAGGTACTGAAAGGCCACAGTGAGGTCACCCCAGACCTTTTCTTCTCCAGGCTGAACAATCCCAATTCCCTCAGCCTTTTCTCCATCCCTCTGACCATCTTGGTGCCTCCTCTGACTCACTCCAACAGCTCCATGTCCTCCATCTGCTGGGACCCCAGAATTATCTGTCCACCAACATTTAAAAACACTGTTTGGCAAACTTTGGTCCTAGTCTTGCAGACAGCACCCACTTTAACGTTCTCAATTAAGAGATGACTAAGTGAATCCCAAAACTTGCACTTTCCATAGGATCAGTGCTTTCTCCTCATCTTCTCATAGGCTCCAACTCAGCAAAAAACCCTAAACACATCCTTGGCATCAACCACGAGTAGCTCCAACAGCCTCAGCTCCCTGATGTCCCACATCCCACCCTTTCCCTGCTCCAGAGCACCAGCTCCTTATAATTAATGCTGACAAAACTGCTGCCTGAAGGTTTGTGGAACTGCTCCCACCCTCCAAGAGTCTTTAGGAGACAAGGCAAATCCCTGCACAGAAATGGCTCACGTCACTGATGCAACACTCCCAGAGGCACCAGGAGATTCCAGCCTCAGTCTGGAGCACGTGGAGCATCCCTTGTGACCCAGTTATCCTGGTAAGGAGAAAGAAGAGGAAAGGAAGAGGGGCTCCAATAGCACGTGCTGTCAGAGAGGTGGCAGGAGAAGGTCTGAGCTGCCCATAGAGGGCCAAATCAAAGCCATTTACAGAAGGACAGTCTGAGTTCTGAGCCACAGCAAAGCCAAAAGTTCATTTCCTCTCCCTTTGGCTCCTCTCTCTCCTTGGAAATGCCACGAGCAAAAGGAAAGCAGCTGGGTGGTGTCAGGCTCTGACTGTTCCACCCTTTGCCTTCATTATTCCCTGCACAAAAAACGGGATCTGCAGCCATGGGACACCATGGTCATGTCCTGGCTGGCTGCACTAGCTCATGCCACAGTATTTCTGGCTGGGGTCACTGGATCTCCACTTATTCTCCATGCCCTGTGCTGGCTGAGAAGATGACTTTGAGTGATTTCAGAAAAATCAAACTGCCCCCCAAAAGAGTCAAAGCTCCCAAGCACACCCAGAGTGCTCTGTGCAAGCAGCTGGGTCTCCATCTCTGCCCCTCCCAGCTGGGGCAGCTGCAGATGGGGGGACACACCTCTCTCACACTCCAGAAGCTTCCCTCACATTTTTTTACACCAGTAATTTGGCAAAAAAAACTCATCTGGCCAATGTAGTCCCTGGAAAATTCCTGAGCATTGCCCACAGCAAATGAACCCCATCACACGTGCAGAAAAGATCACAGCCAAACCCAGGCTTGCATTCCACATCTTGCCTTTCAGAGCTGGCTGAAAAATTCAGCTCTCAATTCCAACACAAAAAAAATTGCTGCTCTTTTGCCTTTCTGAGTGCCCCAAGTGTCTCCAGCGTTGCTTTTGAACCACACCGAGAATCAGATGCAAGAGCCAAAACTGTGCAGTATCAGCCTGGGATTTGGAGCATCTGTGTGGTTGCTTTTTCTCCCCATTAATTTAATTTGACAGAAAAGAGCAGGAAAGCTTCTGGCTCCCGTGTGGGCAAAGTGGATAAACAGCAGGAATTTTAAGGGGAGCTGAAATGAAAGCAGAAAAGCAAGAGGCTGCTGCCCTGGCTAACCAGCCTTCTGGGCTTCCTCTCCCCACCCCAGTCTCTGTGCCCTGTATGTTATAATGAGACTCTTTTCCTGCTTATCACTCATTCCAACCTCCCCTTTGCTTTGGATTTGGACCATTTTGGAGAGTAAAACAACACATCGTTCCCAGGATGGATCCCATGAAAAAAATCCACCCAAGCTGGACTGGAGAGCAGCAAATCCTAATCCTGCTGCTCCAGGGAAATCTGCAGGAGGGAGTAATTCCTGAGCGGGCCAACATTTGTGCAGCAGGAACTGTGTGAGTTTAACACCACAATTCTTCCCGCAGAGGAGAGTTTCAAACCCTCTTTGGGATTTTCCTGCCTGGCTTGTGGCGTGGGCAGGGCACACACGGCTCTGTCTTACACCCTGAGCTGCTCTGGGTGACACCAGACACCCCCAAGTGCTGGTTGCTGATTCCCAGCCCCTGGAGCAGCCCCGGGATGGAGCCAGATGGGAACATCCCTGCCCTCTCAGGAGTGTATTTGAGCACGAGCTCTTCCAAGCCATGCTCCTTTATTTCTCCCCGTTCCTCTCAGCCAGACAGCAATGCAGCCAGACTTGAAGGAGGCTGGAGCACTAATCCCAGCCCTGCTTTGGAAGCTCGCTGCTTCCAAGTGGGAAGGGGCCAAGGTGACTTTCTCTGCTGACTGCAATGCTGTGTGGGAGTTTCAAAGTAGATATATGGAAATGCAAGGAGGAGAGTCAAGCTCTTCCTTCTGCAAAGCAAATCTCTTGCAATGATTAGTTGCACCAGGCCTAAATGATCCCCCCTCCCTCTGCAATCAGAGGGAAATCCTGGCTCAGGAGGAGAGGGAGTTTTGCAATCAGGTTCAGTAGGGGAAAGGCTTTGCCATCACCCTGACAGAGGAGTCTGGCACAACAGCTCAGCCCCACCTCCTGCAGCAGCTGCTGGATTTAATTCAGGACACTAATTCATGTTCTCGGTTACACAACCCCATCCAACACCAGCACAACCACTGGAGCACCTCTGGTTTGAGCCCAGTCAGAGTGAGATCAGAGTGTGGCCCATCAGCTGTGGAAGGGACATGCTAATTCACAGGATCATGAATGTTTGGGTCAGAAGGGACCTTAAAGACCATCCTGTCCAACCCCTGCCATGGCAGGAACACCTTCCACCAGCCCAGGTTGCTCCAAGCCCCATCCAGCCTGGCCTTGGGCACTTCCAGGGATCCAGGGGCAGGCACAGCTTCTCTGCCCAACCCGTGCCAGGGCCTGCCCACCCTCCCAGCCAAGAATTCCTTCCCAATATCCAACCTAGATTTCCCCTCTGTCCATTTGAAGCCATTGCCCTTGTCCTGTCACCCCAGTTCCTGATGCAAAGTCCCTCTCTGGCTTCCCTGTAGCCCTTTCAGACACTGGAAGGGGCAGTGATGTCTCCACACAACCCTCTCTTCTCCAGGCTGAAAAGCCCCAGTATTGAACAGCAGCTGGTCCACAATGTTCTACAGGTTTATCAGCCACCCCTTTGGACAACACAGACCATGAACAAGGCCCTGCTCTGAGAGACGACCAAGGACTGACAGCTGAACAGGATGATGCTGTCGGAGAAAGAGCCAACACAACCACCCTTGTCATAAGGGACAACCCCCCTGAAGGTCAAAGCTCAAAGACATGGACAGGAACCCACAGGGCTGTGGCTGTTCCGTCATCTCAGGTGGCTTTGGGACAAGGATCCAGAGGCACCAAAAACCCCACAAGGAGCTGTTTATGGAGCAATTTGGTTTTATTTTACCCACTGCAATACAACCACAGCTCTGGTATTGCTGTGTCTTTCCATCTCCCGTCACCTGGGAGCAAACACCTTCTAGTGAAACAGCAAAAGACAAGCACCAGGTGGGCTTAGGGACAGAGATGGGCAACAATTTTCACAAATAAAACTGAGAAAATACATTTAGTTCAAGCAAAGACCCAAATTCTGTAACTTTTCATCTAAAGAAGGCCCCCTGCAGCCTCCTTAGCTCTTTTCTGACTTGAAGACTTTGATTTTTGACTAGATTAACCCGCCCAGAAATCCCCAAAGTGACATTTTTGTTACAGGTGACCTCAGTTTTGTTCAGCTGCACAAAGCCATGGGCACGGCCTTCCCATCAAATAATGATGGCAACAGCAAGCCCTGACAAAGCAAAGTCCCTGAGGACAAAACACCTGGATTAGAAAGTGGTGCAGCTGTCAGAATTGTCATTTCCAGAGCTCTCAGGAGTTCCCTGCCCACAGCAATCCATGCAGCCACGGAAAACCCAAATGCCTTCCCAAAGCAGGGAAACCTGTCCCCAAGGCCACCCCCCCAGGAGGTCCCTGCTGGGGCTCTCTCACAAGCATCACTCAGCACAGATTAGGAAGCCAGGGGGGTTGGAGGGCATTGCCTTTGGGGCTGGGTTATTTTTTCCCCCAGCACAGTGAATAATTCCTTATGGGAATGAGCGGCACAGAGGGATTGTTTGGCAACCAGACACCTTCAATTTGATTTTTAAAATAAGCTCTTTTCAATTACACAAACATGGAATGCACTTTAGTGCAGCACTTTAGATAAATTAAACAAGTGGTAGAAGAGTTGTTTGCATGAACCAAAGAGGATAAGATGGGGAATACAGTTTCTAACACCTTTATTAGCTAAGTTTGTAGAGGATGCACCTAAAAGCTTCAGATAACGCCAGTGGCACTTGTGTCACTGCAGAACCTGAGTGTGCTCCCTTTGTGTCATTGTTCAACATTGTACTGCATCTCCCACGCTCAGCAGAGACACTTAAAATTACTTGGAATTTTTTATGGCACGGGAGAAATGCCACCAAATTCCACTGTGTCAGTTCTGCCCTCCCAAGCAACAAAGGGAAGATGGGAAAAACAGCAGGTCAAGTGTGAAGGGAACCAGGAGATGAAAAGGTTCAGCAGGGAATGGTTTCCCTGATATTTCTCCGAGAGAAGATGCCAGAAGGCAGGAACAAAGCACGAGGAGGTACAAAGGAAAGGTTATTGGCAGGGTAAGAGGTGCTGGGGAAGCACTGCCACAGGGCACAGGGAGAAGCTGCCCACTCAGGGATTCTGGAGTGTGGGTCCAGGGGCACATTTTCAATGCCCAGGTCTGGGCACGAATCAACACTGAGTCCAGCATCCCTCACAGCACAAGGCAGGAGGAGAAAGAGCATCCTGGGCTTTTCCCAGGTATCCCATCACCTGGTCACAGAGGCTGGACATGCATTGGGTTTTCCCGACATCAAATATGGTTATTCTCATAAAACTTCATCATTTAGGCAACTAATGTCCTTATTTCTTTTTCTCTGTAGTGTTTCATGCAGTGCCCTCCATGCCCCGGCAATCAATACATTCACCATCAGGGTGGGTCACAGAAACACAGAAGCAGCCTATTTTCCAGTACTGTTTTCCTGAAAAGGCCTTTTCCTTCACTCTCCCTGAAACACAACATTTCAGGAGCAGCCCAGCAGCACCATTTTGACTTCTGACATTTGCAGCAGCACGAGAGCCCCGTGCTGCTCCATGCCTGGCTGCACCGAACACCGAGCAAGGAGCACATGCCAAGGAACCAGCAACTGCACACGGAAATGTAGGCAAAATATAGGGAAGGAATCCTTCCCTGAGAGGGTGCCACAGGTTTCCCAGGGAAGCTGTGGCTGCCCCATTCCTGGGAGTGTCCAAGGGCAGGGCTTGGAGCAACGTGGGCTAGTGGAAGGTGTCCCTGCCCATGGCAGGGGGCTGGAATTAGGTGGGCTTTGAGGTCCTTTCCAACCCAAACCATTGTGTAAATTTCAGCAGCACTCCTGAGATGAATTCCAGAGGGTAATTCCAGAGGGTAGTTCCATCCCAATCACACGTCAGTTCTGCTTTCCTGCAGTACCATTACCTGTGCACTGGCACAGTAGCAGTAGCTCCACTCTGCTGGATAAAAGTGAGCTATAGTCAGGACCTTGAGAGTAAAGAGGCAAAATATTCAAAGTAATTCATCCTCACAGAAATGCCCATCCCAGGCAGGCTGGAGCCACGGGATGCACAGTCAATAAATTCATCACAGCTTTGGAAAACACAGACTCAGGTCCAGGCAAACCAGACCCGGGATGAACAGAGAACATTATTCAGGGTGTGGGCAGCTGCCAACACACCCTTAGGATAATAAAGCTGCTCACTCCAGAGCTCTGATCCCAAATCCTGCCTGGCTCCTTGAGGAATGCACACGGCATGCTGCTCTTGGGTCACCACAGAGTTCATGCCTTGCTTGACACGGATGCTTGGCCAAGCTCCAGGATATAAATAGGACAATCCTTTGCCAAGGCCATATGTTGGAAGGATGTAAGAGGGACTTGCTGAACTGAAGGGCCTTCAAACAACAGCGGTGACAATGATGGGACTGAACAGACCTCAGATCTGACACTCTTTGGAGCTCTTTGGTTCAGGGCACTGTTTGCTGGCAAGTGAAATGAACTCTGAATAGCTTTCCTCTGCCCTCTCTGACAAAGCTCTGCCATGAGGATGGGCAGCTAGAGGGGCTCACAGAGCAGGCCAGAGCCCCTGTGGAGGATGGAGTTTGGCTCAACAGTCACAGTAGCTGCAAACAACCCCCTGTGATGCCACAGCACAGACTCCCTAGAGAGGCCTCAAAGTGCCTACAAACACCACAGCACGCTCCTCTGACTGCCCATCCCAAGGTTTCATGGTCAACACCAAGGGGATTTCTCCGAGAAGCTCTCCAGGAGCACCAATCACCATCCAGAGGGACCAGGATGGGAGGAAAATGCCAACCCTGTGCCTGGAGCAGCCTCACCCTTTGCAGGAAGACAGGCTGGGGCAGCACAGCTGGGAAGGAAGGACCCAGGAGGTGACCTGGGGGACAGCAGGACACCCCAACAGCAGCCCTGGTGGCAGCACAGCTGGCTGGACACAGGAGGGCTGTTCCCCTTCACTGGGCACTTGTTGGGCCACATCTGGAAGCTCATCCCGTGTTGGGTCCTCAAGGGTGAGAGAAGGACAAGCCCAGGGGGAAGTGAGTTCAGCAGAGGCCCCCAGGATGGTGGGAGAGGCTCTGGGCACAGGGGGAGGAAATGTTTTCAGGGACACACACCTGCCAAGAGCCTCCCACGTGAAGACACAGATCCAGATCCACATTCCTTCCCTCCTCCTTCCCTCTCCCAAAGCCAGATGTTCGAAGTTACCTCAATTAAATCCGCAGCAATTCCAGGAGCCTCATCCAGCTGCTGCTCACTAATGCAACAGGACACGGTACAGATCGACTCCTTTGTTATTTCCTGAGTGGGATTCCCTTGCCCTTCACATTTTGATGCTTCTAATCTCACAGCTAGGCTTTTTGGAACATCAGCTATTTCCTGAGTTAGGGTTTTCATTGAGGGAAAATGATGCGTGCCATGTGTGAGGGAGAGCAGAAGGTGCTGACTGCACCAGGGGGTGGAAAAGTCCAGGGGGAAAAGCAGCAGAAGGAAGGGAAGACACTGCATTAAATATTGGTGCTCCAAAGTTGCTGAGCAAAGGAGCAGGGTTGTGGCAGCCGGGTCTGAGCTCCCCCTGTGCTCCAACACTGCAGTCCCCCCCAGCAAGGGAGGCAGTGCAAAGCCTGATGCCCAAAGGTGAACATATGGTGAGCACCTCACAACTCAGCCGTTTTCCTGCTGGAAACTCAGCAAGGACATAATATGGCAGTATTTGTCTGCTCCTTATTATTGCACACAGGGACAAACCCTGCAAGGTGTCGAGCATCAGCAGCTTTTCTGAGCTGAATCTCATGGGTGCTGAGGGTGCTCAGCACCTTGTGACCATCAGCATCTTAGTTTGGCTGCTGGGAGAGCTGAGCTCTCCTTGTTCTTGTCAACCTGTGTTTTCAACTTCACTGCCTCATTTCTGTCGCCCTCTCTCATTTCAGAGGCTGAATATTGAGCAGGGCTCCCAAAGACTCTGATGCTGGATGAAAACATATTGATCTCAGTAAGGAAACCAAGGGGTACCACTGAAAGTTTAGGGGCAGGAGTGGTTGTCTGCTGAGAAGTTCATCTTCTATGAAAGTTGTTTTCATTTGCAGTGGATGACAGTTACAACAGTTCAGGAAGTTTTGGGTCACAAGGAACAGTAATTGCATCTTAAAACCTCAACTCCTTCACTGAAGCAAATCGCTCAGCAGTGCTGAGAGGTCTCCAGAGCCACAATCCAATTTTCAAAGGTGATTTGGATGCCTGCAATCCTGAACCTCAGCCATTTGGGGCAGATCCCTGTTTTCTCTTCCTGCTCTGAGGAGAATGGCCCTGCAACCCCATTGTCTCTGCACGAGAGGCTCAGCACTGCCAGCGAGGTGGTGTCACTGCACAGGGACTCAGCTGGTCCCCTGGTTATTCTCAGCCATGCAGAGGAAGCTCTTCCACCACAATCCCTGAAGGAATATGGGCACCATCCCAGATTTCCAGCTGTCTTTCCTGCTGTTTGTGCATTTGGGGCCAGGCCCTGACACAACACTCTCAGTAACCACCCTGAGCAGCTCTTCAGGCATCAAGTCCTCCATGTGTGCAGGAGCCCCCAAGGGTGACAGCAAGGCCACCCAGGGCCAAGGAGATATCCCACACTATGCCCCTGCCATGTTCACCCCACCCTTTTAAGCCCTTCCAAAGCTGTGCTTAAATCCCCAAGTCGTGTTCAAACAGCCAGTCCTAGCTGAGCCAGGACTTTGGAGCCAGCATGGGCACACACCAGTAAAACCTTGCTGTTACCAACCAGCTATTCCAGAGCCTTCCCAGGGGCAGACTCTTTGGGAAGACAGTGTTGCTGTCCTCCCCCTTTCCAAAGCCAGGCTGTACTCGTGGCTGTCCCAGCAGCCTCTGATTTGGGTAAAATCTCTTTATACTTTGCCACGACTTCTTGAAATCTCTCCCCAGTGGGGCTCCCTCGGTGCCTCAGGGGCAGAAGGGGTGAAACACCAACACCTCTGGAGGCTTTGCACGAGCATTTGCAGCTCAGTGGTACGAGAGGAGGGAAGTGTCCCATCCATGGCACCTGCAGCCTCTCTCTTAGCAGCAGTGCAGAGCTGGGCTCTGCTAAACCCAGCACAGGCTCCCTGGAGCTGAGCTGAGACAGGACAGCCCCAGGGACGTGGCTCTGGAGTGACAGGGCTGTCCTTCAAACTGTCACAGAAGGAGCCTCATGAATTACCCACCCCGAGCAGGCTCAGCGGGTCCCAATCCATCCCCCTGGTGCTGTCAGTGCCCTGCCACGAGCAGGATCCTGCCAGGCCACCACCTGCAGTGCTCACCTGCCATGTCACACACAGCCCAGGGGACTGGCACCACGCACAGAAGAGCTCAGCCTAAAGGAAGAGGGTACAGATAAATGTGCTGAGGGGATGAATTAATGGTTTGTTCTCAGGCTACAGCCCGTGGCTCTAGTCCTGCCTCCTGACAGCTGATGGGTGAGCCCTGGGTGAGCCACCTACACCTCCCACACTCCAGTCCCCCTGGAAACACCTTTTCCCAGCTTTTGGTGGGCCACTGTACTTGTATACAGGGAAGATTCCTCTTTTCAGGGAGTATCCTTGCTGAGAGGATGCTGATGAGAGACAATCAGAGCAGGAGAGCTCCCCAGAGATTTTAAATATCCGTTTCTCAGGATTTCCAAACTCGATCAACATTTCACAACTTACACTTCCCACACTCCACTCCACCTGGAAACACCTTTTCCCAGCTACTCAGACTCCAAGGCCTTTGCATCATGAATTTCTCCCTCTGTGGGTTTGACACATGGCTGGTCAGTCTTGCTTGGACCTTTTGATACACAGACAAAAGATCCACCACAGCACCAACAGGTCAAGGAGGGAACAAGCAGGACACGTGTCACACCCAGCAGTTAATGCTGAACACCCCTCCTTCCTCCTCCCAGGGTGAAAAAAGGGTGGAAGAGGAGGAGGAGGTGATAGATCCTGTTGACCCAAATGAGACTCCCTTGGTCAAACTGACAAGAAAAGCCTGTGATTGCCCTCAGTAAGCAAACTGTGGCCATTCACACAGCAGGCACGATGCTCGTATGAACCATCTGCCACCCGACTCCTCCTGCCATTGGACACAGCTGAAGGTTGCAGTTGATAAACTCATTTTGTAAGACAAGTCCACACTGATATCCATCAGTTGGAGCCCAGATGGCTCACAGTGCTCTGAGCAGGATATCCTGTTAGCAGGACACTTCTTCAAGGCACAGGAGGAACCCCAGGCAGCCCCTTGGCAACCAACAAAACCAAAAGCAACTCCTAAGAACCAAAACAAAACTTAAACCCCAAATCAGCTCCAAAACCAGGGAGTCCTCCTGCCCTCTTCCAGTCCCACCTCGTTCCCTGCCACGTCTGACAGGCAGCAAATGGGTTTTCCCACCTGCTGGATAAAGCTCATAAACCACATCCTGCCGAGGAAAATCCCAGATCTAACTCCCAGTGGTTTCCAAAAACATCCTTTCCAGGGGCTAACACTTTCCAGGACTTTTGAAAGAGCATTTACAAGCAATTAGCACTCCCCTGCCTTTTCTCTCTGCCACCCAGAAGCAGGCCAAAAAGAAATGTCTCCTTCACAAACCACAGGACACGAGCCAAGCAGGGCATTTAATGGGCCACTGTACTTGTATACAGGGAAGATTCCTCTTTTCAGGAGTATCCTTGATGGTGGAGCTAATGAGAGATAACTCTTGGAGCAGGAGAGCTGCCCAGGGATTTTAAATATCTGTTTCTCAGGATTTTAGAACTCATTCAACATTTCACAGCTACAAGGGGTGAAAGAAGAGCTCGTGGGAGCTCTGCAGTGTGACTTCCAGCTTCCTGCTCCTGTGCCCTGTGCTTTTAGAAACATTCTGGAAGGCAACCCCAGGGGCCAAATTCAGGTTGGGCCAGAATTCAGAATATAAACTCTCTGCCATCCCTTGTCACCAGAGTCTCACAGAACTCCCAAAGATTGTCCTTTGGTGCCCCTTCCCTGTGTGAGGGCAGGGAATTGCAACAATCTCCACCTTCTCCACCTGGGGGAGGAAGAACCAACTGGCCATTCTGTGTTCAGGCCATGGGCTGAAGGTGCTGATCACCTGCTTGAAGCCACCTCTCAAATATTAAAGTCAACAGAAAAGGAAGAGCTGGGAAATTCATTCTGCAGAAGCAATAAATCAGCCATTCACTCATGTTTACATCTATTCATCAGGTGTTCATATGAAAGAACTTTGGAATTAGTTTTTTAAGTTTATTCTGAAGATTATTACCACTGGAGATTGTTATTACCCCTAGAGATTATCCCTTATCATTTCTCCCCTGTGTTTGCAGGGAACAAACATAGAGCTGAAGACACAAGTGTGGGGAAGAGGAGAATAAAGAGTTTAACAAGGATATCCTGAACTGAGGAATCTGGAGAGGTTGTTGTGTGCTTGATAGTGCTGTGGGCCAAGGTCAGGATAAAATTAAAACTGTTTACTTTGGAAGAGACATCCAAGATCATCAAGTTCAACCCTTCCCCCAGCACTGCCAAGGCCACCACTTGTTAAAGCCCACCAGGGATGGTGATCCCCCCAGCTGTGCCAGGGCTGGACAACCTTTCCATGAGGAATTTTTCCCAATATCCCACCTGCCCCTCCCCTGGCCCAGCCTGAGGCCATTCCCTCTTCCTCCTGTCCCTGTTCCCTGGGAGCAGAGCCCGACCCTCTGGCTCCCCCCTCCTGGCAGGGAGTTGCAGAGCCAGAAGGTCCCCCCTGAGCCTCCTTTTCTCCAGGCTGAGCCCCCCCAGCTCCCTCAGCTGCTCCTGCTGCTCCAGCCCCTTCCCCAGCTCCATTCCCTTCTTTACACACAATTCTCCATTCCAGTGACCTTCATTTCCTGACTAATTCCCAGGTCAGCCCCTCCACCAGCTCTCCAAACCTCCCACTCAGCCACCCCCTTTGGACTCCCTCCAGGTTGTCTCCCTGCCCTGAGCCAAGGCTGTGCTGCACCTCCAGGTCCCACCAAGGCTACACAGGAGCCTCACACAGTTTCATGTGCTACCTCTGCAACCTGGCCTTCCTTTGGGCTCTACTTTTAACTCCCTTCCAGAGAAGCAGGAGCTTCTCCCACGCAAGGTGGACATGGCAGGGACAACGTGCCAGTCTGTCCCACAGCCCACAGCCGTGAGCCAAACCCACTGCAGGGCTCTGAGCTGGCTCCAAGCAGGAGAAGAGCAGGAAAAGAGCCCTCCCCACCCTCTCAGCCAAACCAGTGGGACAACCCTTGCCCAAAAATCCACAGTGTATCCTCAGCCAAGGGCTCCCATCGTGCTGTGTCGTGGTTTCCAGGCAGGTTTTTACTGCTCCTTTCTCTTCTCCTTCTACCTGGTGTTGTGAGGTGTTTTGAGGCTCTTTAGTGGGGAGGACAGGTTGGACATGAGGAGGAATTTCTCCATGGGAAGGGTGGTCAGGCATTGGAAGGGACTGCCCAGGGAGGTTTGGAGTGCCCAGCCCTGGAGGTGTCCCAGGAATGACTGGCTGTGGCACTCAGAGCTCTGGGCTGGGGGACAAGGTGGGCATCAGGCACAGGGTGGACTTGGTGACCTTGGAGATCTTTTCCAACCTCAGTGATTCTGGGATTTTGTAATTCTGTGACTCCAGCAGACTGATGGAGAAGACCCCTTGCCTTTGAGGCCAAGGGTGCTCTCACAGAATCATGGAATCTCCTGAAATGGGAAGGACCCATAAGGATCATGGAATCCAACTCTGACCCTGCACAGGACACCCCAAAATCCCACCACATCCCTGGGAATGTTGTCCCAATGCTCCTTGAGCTCTGGCAGATTTGCTCCTCAGAGCCAAGCCCTGAACTCTCCTTTATTCCAAGCCCCAACTCACATGAGCTTGCTCTGGGGAAAATAAAGAAAGAAAGAAAGAAAATGAAGGTTCTTTTCCCTCTGCTTGTACACAGCAAGAAAGATAATGCCAGTTTGCTATAGAATAAAAATGCCACTAGTTATTTATCCAGGTGAAGAATTAGGTACACTGCACCAGCCAGCAAGAGCTCAATGAGAAAGTAAATCCCCAGAATGGAGCACACAGGGGAAAAAAAAGATTAATTGATTTGTGACTACAAGGAGGTTTATTCAGAACCATATTTATCACTCCAGAGTGTTTGAATTCAGTAGAAACTCCACTCAATTTTCTTCTGCAGCCTTTCTTTGCCGCTCAAGGAAATACATCAGCCAGAAGAGAGAAATGACACTTAATTTTAAGGAGCATCACCTTGCTTTGGAAAATAAACCAGCCTTGGAGCTGCAGCTCTGGGACACCTGCCCAGGTCACAGCCAGGTGGGATTTGGCAGAGGCAGAGGCAGCATTTCTGAGCTGACACCACCCTGAGCTGCAGGGAAGGAACCAGAGAGTCACATTCCAGTCTGACTCACTTGTCACCTCGAGGTGCTGAAGTTGACAAGTTCCTTGGAATAAACGGGAAGGATGGAGGAAAAGGGAAGATTTTTCCCTCTGAGCCATCTTGTGCCTCCTTCCCCCGTCCTCAGCTGTCCTCACCCAGGGTCCCCCTGGCTTTGCACACCCCACCAAGGCAGTCTGTCCAGGTCTTTAAACCACACTCTGGTGGTTGTGCCACATCCCAGGCCCTCACCCAACTGAGAGCCAATAAAACAGGCCAATGTCCCAGCACCCAAGTTCAGTCCCTGTTTGGGTCAGTGCTGGTCCCTTCCCCTCCAACCTTCCAGGTCCTTCATCCCTCTGCACACACACCTGGCTCTGCAGGGCAGGGGGGTCTTTAGAGAAGCCCCAGCCAGTACAACTGCTGTGCACACCCCAAAAGGCTCTTCAAACACATGGAACCCCATTTGATCTATCCCACAGTAAAACTGAGACCAGGAGCAGAGAGGACTGACCCAAGGCAGGAGCTGGGAACTCTCTCAGACTCTGGTATCAATTCCCAGATTCTTGTGTCATCCCTGTTTTGCCTGTTCCAATATGTGTTTGCTCCTGTTTACCCACTGTGGTGTTAAAATATCTATCATTTCAATGCTATAAGGGCAGGTTAATCTTTTATTTATTGTTTGCTTCTTATTCCAGAGGCCTGAATTACACCATCATTACTTGAAGAGAGGCTCTAAAGACCCAAGCTGTTTGTCTAGCAGCCTCATTTATTTTTACATGGCAAAAAAAAATCACTCCCCCCCTCCCCAAATCAGAAAAAAAATTAAGAAAAATACCCTTGAGTGCTTCATCCAATTTTTAAGCAAGCGATGTGTTATTCCACACAACAGCGAGCAATTTAATTCTCAATTAAAGGATTAGATCAAACAATAACTCTGGATCATTTGGCAGCCAGCAAGCAACTTGCAAAGGAAGAGGCACATTCCTGCAGCTGCAGGAGCCGGGCTGCCAAAGGCTTGGGAGGAGCAAGGTGAGGCCAAGCTGCTGGACAGGTGCTCCTGGTGGAGCCCAGCTGGAGCAGTGGAGGCCACCAGGAGGAAGGAGAAGGGATCAGGCAGCCCAAAGAAGCTGCTCGAGATGTTCCAGATGTGCTCTGGGCCTCCTTCTCCCCACAAAGTGTTTCCAGCTCGCAGTCCCGGCCGTGTCTCGCTGCAAACGTTTTTGCCTTAATTCCCAGTTTTCCTGCTTCTTCTGGAAAATGAGCCATGACACATGAGCCATTTGCAACTATGGCATTGGTGGGATTTCCATGGCAACTCTCCCCTCCTCTCCCCTCAACCTATGGATGTGCATTCCCAGCAGAGTCGGGCGGCAGACACACATCATTATATCTAATCCGAACAAGTGTGTACCTGAGTTGACTTTATTTCATGAAACCGCAGAAGAAATGAAATTTCTCTCACTATTTCCTGCTCTTGCATCCCGGTGTCATTACTTGCAGGGCTCTGGCATTTCGCATCAGTACATAATGATACAATATCAGATAATGTTAAGATGCAAAAACCACTCCAAACAGCAGACAGCAATTTTCTGCTCAGTTTCCCAATTTAACCTGAACTGATACTACACTGTAAGCCTGGATGAGGTTCAGGGACTCCTCTAATTACCCTGCCATCTCGGGCAGCAGCAGCAGCCACTTGCATCCTGCCTTTCTGGTCCCAGCCTTGAGAGTGCAATTAAGAGGCAGAAGAGAGAACTTCTTTGCAAGGTTTGTCCTAATGACCAGCACGAGGTGCTGATGTTAAAGCTCTCCCTTTGATCAGGCTGCTGCCTCCAGCCCGACGTGCCTCTCGACTCCAATGAAATTCATTATGTTTTATAAATACATCTTTAACTTCCCCTTCCCCTTCCTTCTTCTTCCAAGAAGAAAGGCCTGGGATGATCCACACATCTCGTGGGGAACAGCCCCCACCATCTCTGCAGCTCCTGCAGCAGGGTTTGTTCAGCTTGGGAGCTAAAAAGTGCCCAGCCATGGCACAAGAGGGACGGGCAGGAACTGATGCCCAGCAAGTTCCAGCTGGACAGGAGGAAGAACTTCTTGCCTGGGCAGTGCCCCAGCCCTGACCAGGCTGCCCAGGGAGGGTGTGGAGTCTCCTCCCTGGGGATATTGCAGAGCCCTCTGGACACAATCCTGTGCTGTGTGCTCTGGGATGGCCCTGCTGGGGCAGGGAGGTGGCACCAGATGCCCCACTGTGGTCCCTTCCAACCTGACCCACTCTGGGATCATGTGGCTCGCCTTCCCTCCTAACCCCTGGCACAGCAAATCTCCTGTTGAGTCAACTCTGGTCTTTCCCAGCCCAGATGCCACCAAAAAGAGACACCCAGCAGGTCACACATGATGGCAGAGCCCAGCCCGAGCTGGGCTGGTCACCCACTGCCCTGGGCACAACAGGAGACCACAGCAAGTGGATGGGCATAGCCAGAGGAAGCCTCTTCCTGCTGTGAGCCTGAGGAACCCGTGGAAGCTGTGCTGATCCCACCAGGCATTTCCCCCAGGAATGCAGGCAGAGGAGCCCTGCCCCACACCTATGGATGGCAGCAGGGACTGAGCCCCAAGGATTGATGGATAAATCCCTCTTCCACATGGATCACTAAGAGAGCCACGTGAGGAGGAGCAGACAGCCAGTAAAACAGCTTCTTGAGGCCTCAGCCACCCTTTTTCCCCAAAAAACCTGTGCATTAGCTCTGACAACAGCACAGGTTGCTCTCAGGGACATGGTGGGATTTTTGGGGTGTCTGTGCAGGGCCAGGAGTGGGACTTGATGATCCTTGTGGGGCCCTTCCAGCTTGGAATATTCTATCCAGTGAGCACCCCCAGAGCCCCACTGCATCTCCAGGGCTGGATGTGAACCCAAGGGATTCACACGGACAGCCCCAGCGCCGTGGGACAAAAAAGCACTGGGTAGAAATTCCCTAAAGGAAACTTGGACATATTCTTCCCTGTTGGAAAGAGCTGCCTTACGTGCAGCTTCGTGGCCAAAGGAGAGAAGGAGGTGGGTGGGGGCTGGCACATGGCAAGTCAGCAGGAAAGCTCAAAAGGCAGGGATTGAGCATTTTGTGCTGCCTTCATCTGGGCTCGGCTGGGGGATTCCTGCAGTCCCAGCAAGCCCTTTTAGCTGGTGCCTGTGGAGAGCAATTCCTGCCTTTCTGCCAAGGCTATAAAGATAAGGGAAGATAAACCCACCCAGCTTGGCTGGAACTGCCCATCTTGCAGAAATCAAGCCTAAAGGAGGCAAAGCCAGGACGAGATGAAAATTAAATAAACCCAGGGTTTGTCAGCTAAGAGATGTTATTTCTTCCATGCCATTGGAGATCTCTCCTCAGAAACAGCTCTCCACATTCATAAAGATGCCAATGCCAGATGAAAAAAAAATCCATCTGGAAAACAAGTAAGTTTGAATTGATGTATTAGAACCAAAAAAGCACTATCTTGCCACATTTTGTGTGCTCAGCGAGAGAAGACTCGTGGTTGGGACTGTCAGCCACAGGGACGATGGTGTGTTGTGTTATTTATCAGATGGGAGGCAATCTGAGAACCTGAGTCATGAATTTCCCCAGCAGAGGCTCCAAAAAGTGCCACACCCCACCCAGGGGCACTCCTAGAGTTTAAGCCACCACAGGCAACCACCACGCACCCCACACCACCAGTTCCTGGGGATGCTCAAGAAACAAAGCTGTTTTCCAAAGAGGAGAAAGAAAAAGGGATTTCAGCATTTATTTTCACTCTGGATGCAAGATTTATTGGGTTTTTCCTCTAGGGAAGGGGGAGAGGTGAGCAAACCATGCAATCATTAGGGTTGGAAAAGCCCTCCCAACCCATCAAGTTCACCCTGTGCCCGATGTCCACCTTGTCCCCCAGCCCAGAGCACTGAGTGCCACAGCCAGTCCTTCCTTGGACACCTCCAGGGCTGGGGACTCCAAACCTCCCTGGGCAGCCCCTTCCAATGCCTGACCACCCTTTCCATGGAGAAATTCCTCCTGATGTCCAACCTGCCCCTGCCCTGGCCCAGCCTGAGGCATTTCCTCCCCTCAATGCCCATTTCCAAAGGACACGACCATCCCAGGGCACACACTTGGAGTATCCTCAGGATATTTAACTGGGACAATGGAAAGCAGCAGCTGAATCCAGAACATCCCTGGGAGTGGATCCTGCTCCCAACCCCTTCCCACACTTGATCAGCCACACAGATCAGCAGGGCTCTGCCCAAAGGCCTGGAAGCACATCCCAAAATGTGGACACAGACCTGGGATTACCCAAGCTCTGCTTTCCCATTCTTCAGGTCCCTGCTCTGAACTGAACCAGCCTGAGGGTTCAGAGCCAAACCCAAAAGCCCTGGGCAATTTTGGCACCACCAAAACTTCCTTTTGGAAAGAAATGGCCAAAAGAAGGAATTTAACCCAACCCTTGCCCACCTGCTCTCCAGAGGAGCCTCTCAGGTCCCACCACTGGGGCTGAGGGTGAGGCATCACCAGCTCCTCTCTGGGGCTTCCAACTTTAACTCATCTGTTCTTTCATCTCAACAATTTGCCTTTAATGAATCATTCTCCTTTAAAATCAGCTGCTCCAGTGCAATGTTCACTCATGCACAGGAAATTAAGATGTGTTATAAAGCCAATTTAGGAGCCCTGTTGGCCACAGAGCCTGTGGAAGATTCCTCCCTGAACACAAATTCAGGAAGCATGTCCACATGTCTGATCTGAGTTTTGCTGAAGAGTGTTATCAACAGCTGAAAAGTTTTGGATTTTCTTTTTCCAAATGAAAAACTTCATCAAAATGGGCATTTACACAAGGCTGGGGCAGGGTGGGGGAGGTACCATAAATATTCCGCCCCAAAATCTCACAACTTTTTCATTTTTTAATACTGAGGGTACAAATCAGCCCAACTTCCTTTCACTGGGACTTGTTAGATTGTTCTTGCTTTCTCTGAAAAAATTCCACAGGAGAACAAGAATTCCCAACAAGCTTTCATTTTAATTGATTCCTATTCAATCCAATGAGGTCATGCATGTTTAATTATCATCATCTTTATTACAGACGGAGAATCAACTTCCTCTGATGTTGCCATGCTAATTACCATCTCATTTGTTCAGCAATGGCATCCAGACAACGGCTGGAGATTACAGCAAACAAAGAGCCAAACCAGGCCTGCAAACAGTGGCCAGGACTCAGCAAAGTTCTCTGCCATGGCTCAGTTCAATGTTCCTTTTCGTCCTTTGAGTTCCGAACATGCTCGTGGATTTTGCCACGTGGCACTTTCAGGAAAATAAAGAGGGCAAGTGGGAAGAGAATGTCATCCCATGCTGGGAATGGAGGTGGAGAGGAATTAGAGATGAGCCTCTGAAAGGGACAACGTGGTTGGGAAATGCTGCTCCAAACACCAGCTCGGGGTCTCACACTGATCATGGGGAATGAAACACAGACCATGGAAGGGTTTGAGTTGGAAGGGACATAAAAGATCATCCAGTCCCACCCCCTGCCATGGGCAGGGACACCTTCCACCAGCCCAGGTTGCTCCAAGCCCTGTCCAACCTGGCCTTGGACACTCCCAGGGATGGGACAGCCACAGCTTCTCTGCCCAACCTGTGCCAGGGCCTGCCCACCCTCACATACCCTGGCCAGGGTTTTATGAGCCCTTTACAGCACCAGAA
Organism: Margarornis squamiger; assembly: GCA_035222235.1. NCBI lineage: Eukaryota > Metazoa > Chordata > Aves > Passeriformes > Furnariidae > Margarornis > Margarornis squamiger. Next base: position 10,330,537 of record JAWWTY010000045.1, on the reverse strand, counting down.
GGTCACCAGGCCCCTCCAGCCTTTGCCAACCTGTGACTGGTGAGTGCCCAGTTCCCTGCTGGTGGGGGGGACTTTTCCTGCTAACGATGCTGTTGCTCCAACACTCTCGAAATGTGAGCCAGGGGACAGGTATGAGAGCAAACAAAGTCAACCAAGAACCTGCCAGTGCCCTGAAAATGCTGCTTTTCCTCCTTTTGCTTTGCAGGGAAGAGAGGTAAACTCGATGCTAATTGCTGCTCCGAGCAAGTGTAATTCCTCTGCATCCAAATACATTGTGGCATCGAGAAGTACAGTTATAGCACATTAGTGCAATGATGCATGTGACCCAAAATAAGAACATGAGGACCAGGAGACTGCTCTCCAAAGCAGCTGGGTGTACATGTCTTTGAAATGGTTATTAAGTTCGTTTAAGTACCAAATTAAGCAAAGAGGGGGAGGAAAGACTGATGAAACCAGAAGCTGGTCTCCCGCTCCAAGTTTAACCTTCGCTTGGCAGCACTGTCTGCTTTCATACTTATTTTTAATGTAGTGATGCTCTGATGATTTATTTCTAGATGAAAGCCTGCTTCACAAAAGCTCAAAAAGAAACTACTGTCTGAAAAGCAAACGCTCCCTCGCAGTTCCACCGGAGCCACTTCTGGAGGCACGCAGGGAATTAGTGCTGATTGATGGCCAGCTTAGCCAAGAGAAACACTTCTCACTGGGACAGAAGCAGTTCTCCTGCATTGTGTCCTCTGCTAAGGCAGAAAATGAGCCTCTGCTGCACAGCCCTCCTACTAAGAGGTCTGCAAAGGCCCTTGGTTTAAAAATCTCAGCCATGAGCATTCAGCACATGCAGCGTGAAGAACCCCCTGGGATGCTGAAGTGCAGAGGCCACAGCCCAGAAAAACCAGGAATCCTTTAAGATACCTGTTTTCATGAATTCCCAAGTGATTTTCCATGGCAATAACTGCAAGTCTCCATCCCAAAACCCACCATCTGCTTCCCCCATCGCCTCCTTCCTGCTCCAAAAGCAGCTGAAATCTCTCCTTCCACTTTCCACTTTATTTTTAGAGCATCCTTGAGCCACAGCTCAGTCCCCACCCCTAATGCTGCATATTGTGTGCTCCTCTCTCCTTCCACCCCTGTTTGCTTTCAGCAGGAATATTGAAGGGGACAGGACACATTTGTTGACCGATGCACAGAGAGCTTTTCAACACAAACAACCCAAAATATCACGCAGATTAGACCTAGATCCTGAAATTCACCCTGAGGAAAGTGAAGCACCTTCAGCAAACCTTGTCATCTAAAAGAAAACCAGATTTTTAATTGTTTTCCCTCCCAGAAATGGTGACAAACCCACGACTGCCCACATACAAGTGCAGCTGCCTATGGGTACAGAGAGGATGGAAAATGCAGTTTATTTATTTCCAGCCTGCTTGGAGATGATCCCCACGCAGCTGTCAGCTGAAGGCAAGAGATAAGCCCAAACACTGGGCTGATACATTGGTTTGTAAGTGTTCGTGTCCCTTTCCTTCAGCAAAAAAAAGCAGGGAATGCACTGAGACATCCCAAGGCCCTGGGAGAGTCGCAGCTGTGCCGAGACAAGAGAGGAATCCTCAGGGGAACCACAGGAGGAAGATAATGAGGGCACTGGAGCAGCTCCCCTATGGACACAGGCTGAGGGATGGGGCTGCTCAGCCTGGAGACCCCACAGAACCTTCCAGAATCGAAAGGGGCTACAAGGAAACCAGAGAGGGACTGTTCACCAGGAACTGGGGTGACAGGACAAGGGCAATGGCTTCAAACCAACAGAGGCGAAATCTAGGTGGGATATTGGGAAGGAATCCTTCCCTGGGAGGGTGGGCAGGCCCTGGCACAGGTTGGGCAGAGAAGCTGTGGTTGCCCCATCCCTGGAAGTGTCCAAGGCCAGGTTGGACGGGGTTTGGAGCAACCTGGGCTAGTGGAAGGTGCCCCTGCCCATGGCAGGGGGTGGATATTTAAGGTCCCTTCCAACCCAAACCATTCTGGAATTGCAAGTACTCTCAGCCACCTCATCCTCCCTTTTACACCAAATTAAGTCCAGCTTTTCAAGCCAACATGACAAACACCTCTTATGACCAACCTTTGGATCAACACAAGCAGGTAAGGGCAGCTTTGAACTCCCCCACTTTGCAGCAATTGCTCTCCCTGAGCAGCTTCACATCCGAACCTGCCTTGCTGTCTCTGCCAGCGCACACCAGGGAAGCACCAGGGAGCTTCCCTATCCCCTCTAAACCTGGAGCAAAATCCATCTGCATCCCCAAACCCCTTCTCAGGGCCAGTCTTTGCTTCTGCCTCTGTTTTGGCCACAAATGTTCTTGGCTCAGCTAATGGTTCAACTCCAGTGGCACTCAGGACTGGAACTGCCACATTTTCCAAACCCTGCAGTTCCCCAAGTCTTTAGTTCTGCCTGCATGAAGTTCATACCATGAGGAGTTCCCAGTGCTGCTCCCTGGCTCTCTGCCTTAGCAGGCTTCCCACACCTAAAGGAAAATTTCTGCCATTGCAAGAGGAAAAAAAAGAACTTTTTCCCCTTAAAAAGAAGCCAGAAACACGAAATCCCATGAGATCCTGTGGCTGTTAAATCCCAGTTGTGGAGAGTCTCCACTGGGAAACCTGTCAGGGGAAGAACAGCAGGAAGTTCACGAGAGGACTGGAGCCAGGCTGAGAGAGCTGGGAATGTTCAGCCTGGACAAGAGAAGGTTGTGTGGAGACCCCACAGCACCTTCCAGAACCCAAAGGGGCTACAAGGAAACCAGAGAGGGACCATTCATCAGGAACTGGAGTGACAGGACAAGGAGCAATGGGTTTGAACTTAAAAAGGGGAAATTTAGGTTGGACACTGAGAAGAAATCAAGTTATTAGTGATGCCAGAGCCGTGGTGGTGGCAGTGCTGGTGACAAGATGGCCCAATGTCCCCACAGACATCACCCCCTGCCCAGCAGAGGGAAGGGTTCCTTCCAAACACATCCCAGAGGTGAATTTGGGAAGGACTCACAAACACCAGCAAAGCTGAGCCTCCCTCTCTCTCCAGGGAGGGATGAGCCTCTCTGGAGGCCGATCCAGAGGCAGGAATTGATGCCCCCTTTCCCCAGCACCAAACCTCCCCCTCAGCCCAGTTCTCCCAATTCAGCCCAGTTTGCTGCAACTACAAAACCCTGAGGCAAAGCCACTGACATCTGTTCACCTAAATATTTCATGTCTGTCTGGTTTTCCCCCTCTCAAGCTACTTTTTTCCTGCAGGGAAAGCACAGAGAGTGCAGAAAGGCTGAGGAAGGGGGAGGCCAATCCAGCAGTGATGCCACACTGAGCCAGTGCCATGGGCTGTGCTGGCTTAACAGAGACACCACAGCAGACCATTCGTACTGCCTAGACACGTGCAAATTTAAAGCCAGGACTAAAGAAGGGGGGCTGCAAGGCAGGCAAAGGGCTGATCCCCAGAGCCTGGTGCAAACCCAGCCCTCCTCCCAGACAGACAATTCCTTTGCCTCAGCACACCAGGCTTGAGGCAGATCCCTCTCCCCCCCCCAAAGGGGTGACTTTGCCCAGGCATTAATGAGAGCAAAGTGAGCACGAGTCACATCAAGCTGAGAACAATCCCAACCTGGCTGCTCATTAGCAAGTACCTGCTCATCTTCTGAGACCTGGAAAGGTGTTCATTAAGCACCACGGGGCCCTGCAGAGAACAACCAGCCTTCCCATCACAGAGATCTAATCACAGCAAACTCCTCCTGCTTCCCTGGAAGAGCCTTTGGCTCTCCCAGCTCCTCTTGGGGCTGGAAGCACAGCAGGATTTGATTTGGAGACCTCTGAACTCCTCCCCACCTCATCCTCTCTGCAGGTGGGATTCACAACCTGAGCCAAAGCTGTGGAGCTCGTGGTGAGGGGAGTGTGAGCAGAGATGACCCAGCACCTCACCAAACCCTTGAGGACCAGCAGCTCACCTGTAAAGCTCCCACAAAGGGGGTTTTTTGGGTAGGCAGCCTCTGCCCCCAGCACAGAGCCAGGCACCCCATGTAGAGGCACTGACAAGAACTGCATTCTGGAGCCTCAAAAACCAGCACCTAAAACATGTTCCTCCTGTGTGTCTTCACTGACAGGTCAATGCCAGAAGTTCACAGGCACCAGTGCTGCCTGCCAGATGCTGTCCCTCAAGATGTTCTCTGAAGGAGCCCCGTTCACATAACTCCACCAGGGGCCCAACAGGAGCCAGGCTGGGCACAGAGAGCAGCAAAAAGGAACTTGCCAGTTTTCTTCCCCAAAGACCAGGAGGTGGGGGAAGGGCAGGGGCACCCACTTCTACCACAGAATCACAGAATGGTTTGGGTTGGAAGGACCTTAAAGCCCATCCAGTGCCACCCCCTGCCATGGGCAGGGACACCTCCCACTAGCCCA
>JAWWTY010000045.1:10270869-10283592 GCA_035222235.1 Margarornis squamiger | reverse complement strand
TGTGCTGGGACCCCAGGGCTGGACCTGGAGCTCCAGAAGGGACTGAAACCCTGTGCTTGCCTGTCAGGGAAGGAAATCCAACCTAATCCAACCCTCTTGTCATTTTCAAGCCATTCCCCCTCATCCCATCCCTTGTCCAGAGCCCCTTCCCATGCCCTGCATGACCCCTTTGCAGGGGGAAGGGGCAGCATGTCCTGGTTGGGAAGCCCTCAAATCATCTGAGCAAAATCAAGCTGTGGAAGTTGCTCCTCACTTACCCCATCCCTCCTCTCCACTTGTTTATCCTGAGGCTTCCCTGCAGGGAGCAGCTGCCAAGGGATTTGCAGCAGCAGGAATGTGTCATCCTCACCCAGTGAGCCAACAGTCCCAACAATTGTGGGTATTATTTTTCTTAAATCTACTCCCTAATCCCATAATGCCATAAAATACCACCGAACCAGAGCTTAGCAGGATTCCAGAAAGGAGCAGACTTTTAAAGAGATAATGAGAGCTCCGTGTTTCTATGAGATAGGATTGAAAGGAGAGAAGGGAGGAGGCAGAAGGGACCAGATGGGCAGATTATTTCAGTTTTCCTTAATATGATTTCTTCAACCTGAAGCATCTGGTAATTCCACTATCAGAGATGAGATGTTGGATAAGATGGACAGGCAGACTGATCCGCCAAAGCAATTTTTATTTTCCTGCCACACATAGCAGAGGTGCCATTAAATCACATACCACAGAATAAAATAGAGGGGCATAAAATCTTGTAGCAAGGCAGGGGATGTTCCAGTGCCTGGGATCCCATGTAAATATGCTTCACTTTCAATACAGAAAACAACACATCTTCCTAAGCTCCCCAGTCCTCCACAGGCAGAAAAAGCTGTGAGTGGATCAGCAATAAAACTCACAGATCAGCCTTGTCCTTCACAGTTTTTTGCAGAAAATTGAAGCAAATCTCTCCAGCTCCTTTTTTTGGAGATTTGTGTACAAGTCCTGCAGCCTGCAGGCAGCACCTTGGGTACTTCCAATCTGGAAGCAGTAATTGTTTTCCAGAACATGCAGGAATCTCATCTTAAAGGCAAAAACCCAATCAGGCAAGACAGAAATGTGTTGCCTGTGCCTGTCTCATTATGCCACTGTTTTGCAGCAAGTTCTAAAATAAAGTCCCTTGCATGAAAACATCAGTCCTGCCTTATTTTAGCCAAAGGAGGAGCTTTCTCAGCCGCCCAAAATGTAACATATGATGTGATTCACTCTCAAAGCACCTTGCAATGCACACCCAACACAACCTTTCCTGCTCAGCACAAGGTCAGGACCAAGAACATCAATATTAATAAGCTCCAGACTGAGGTCTGAGAGGCCCAGCTCCCTCCTGGCATCAGCAGCACCCACATCATTCCATGTATCTGTGCTATCAGCACCACTTCTGTGGGCATCAGGGCAGGGCAACAGCCAGCCCTGTTTCACTGCTCAACAGCAGGGCAGAGCTTCAACCTTCCAGCCCAGGGGAGCAGCCTCAGCTTCAAGGGAAGGGAAGGCTTGGGAAGGGAAAGAAAGGGGAAGGAGAAGGAGAAGGAGAAGGAGAAGGAGAAGGAGAAGGAGAAGGAGAAGGAGAAGGAGAAGGAGAAGGAGGCAAGGAAATCTCTCCACCTTCCTTTTTCCACCAAAGTGAAGATGACAACCCAAAGCACCAAAAAGAGACACCACAATTTCCCAAATCAGGGCAAACCAGCTACTCCAGCCCTGCTGCTGGGGAAGATCTTCCCTTCTCCTCAGCACCATCCTGTACCAAACACCCCTGGGATCATTTTCTCCACAGAAACTCAGCTCTCTCTCCTTTTAGGGACAAAAGGCCACCAGCTGTGCCTGGGGATGCTCCTCACCACCAAGCCCTGCCTGCAAACCCCTCTGAGCAGGGACACCTGAGCCTCAGAACCCTTAGAGATGCTGCCACGAGCTGCAGAGAGCCTGAAAGATTTACAAAATGGGCCCAATTTCCCCTGAACTCATCCTGCTCCACTTCACTTTGGCCACAGGCTCAAAGAGGGAGCAGGAAGAGGACTCAGAGTGACATTTGACCACATTAATCTTCCTTTAAAAAGAAAGAACGTGGAAAAGGAAGGATGTGAGAGCAACAGGCACTGCCAGGCCCAGCCAAAATCCATCAGCATTCCAGTTCTTTACTTGAAGCAAAGAGGCTTCACTATTATATTTAAAACCACTGCATGCTTTGTAATTCTTATCAGCTGGAGGGTTCTCAACAGTTTTTCCCACTAATGCTGCAATTTCAAACCCATTTAGGCTCATTTCCTTTGACTGGAATCTATTTTAATCAGAGCCCAGGATACTTGACTTAAATGGTTTGTGTTCAGCCCTTCAGAAAATCAGCCATAAAGCTGCACACACAAGGTATGAGGGGGGGCTTGAAGAGCCAGAGGTGGGGAAATATGGAGTTTTTCAAATCCTCCAGCCCATTTCATACCAGAACAAATGTTCTCTTACAGTACCAAGCCAACTGATCCCCAAAATAAAAAAATAAAAAAAGCCAAGAAATAAAACACTCCTGAAGTTCTTCCAGAGATAAAAGTAAGTTGTGCAGCTGCAGACAGTGCCGACAGATTCTCTCCAAAGGATCAGCCCAGCTCCAAAATGAAGCATTTTGAAGGAATTGCTGTGCCTGCTCTGTCCTCTCCACCACTCTCCCGTGAAGCGATGGATAGCGGCACAATGCAAGCCTCAAAATGTCAGAACTAATCCTTTTCTTCCCCCAAAAAATGTGAAAAAGCACCCGTTCCTTCCCACATGAATTCTCAGGAAGCATTTGCTGCCTCTGCCAGGACTCAGTGCTGCATGGGAAGTGAAGCTCAGCCGCTCAGCCCAGGGAAGTGCTGGAGGGTTTGGCATTGCAGCGGGACGCGCATCCCACCGAAGGGAAGGGGCAGTCGTACCTGCAATTCCGTTTGCCAGGGTGAACCACCCCAGCACAACTGCAGCCTCCTCTCCTTTGAAAGCCCAGCCAAGGATCTCTGTTGTCGCTGCTTGACAGCCCTGGAAACTCGGCGTGGCTGCTTGAAATTCCCGCAGCATTCGGGGAAGGGAAGGAACAAAAGCTCTCCCGGCCTGAACAATTTGCAGCCGCCGCAGACACGGAGCTACGGGATTTTCAATGCCAAGCAACAGCCCTGGCACTGCCCTAATGACACAGGCACTGGGCACGGCTCTTGCACAATCTGAATGTCTCTCAGCTCAGTTTTTTATCAGGGTTTTCACTCCAGGCCTGGACAAATTGACACTTTGCTATTTTGAGGAACTCCTTGCAGGCCCGTAGCTAAAATTAACCTTCAAAAAGATAATCCTACACTCTTCTCACAGTGCCAAGAAAATGACGTGTCACCCCTTTTTAAGTCTGTTCTTCTGTGGTGCCTGGCAGGGAAGCATCACCATCACCTTAGAGGGTCATTCTGGCAAGAAAGAGGAGGAAGGATATTGCCACCTGAGGAATCCCTCCAAAGGCTCAGATGTCCAGCAGGAGATCCCACAGTGTCCCAGGAGGACCCTTGTGCTGGGAGGAGCCCAAGGACAGCCTGAGAGCCCTGGAGGTCCTGCAGGGATGTGAAGGAGCTGAAAAGGGAGAGAGGGAGAGTCTCTGCACTCATTTACAGGGGAGGAAACACCAAAGACCAACAGCTCAATTAGCAGCCCTTTGGTGGTGAAAGGTGATGTGAGCTCCTGATGGCATCACTTCCACCCCAAATCGGGAAAACAGAGAGAAAGAGGGGAGAAATTCACTTCTTTGCCCCTGATAAATCACCACAGTGAACTGTGGCACTCCCTGAAACACGGGTGGAGCCAGGTGGGGATCAGTTTCCTTTCCCAGGGAACACGGGACAGGACAGAGGACACAACTCCAAGTTGTGCCAGGGGAGGTTTAGGTTGGATATTGGGGAAAATTTCTTCATGGAAAGAGCGGTCAGGCCATGGCCCAGCTGCCCAGGGCAGTGGTGGAGTCACCACAGCTGGAGGGGTTTAACAACCATGTGGAGGTGGCCCTTGGGGACAGGGGTCAGCGGTGGCCCTGGTAGAGCCGGGAATGGTTGGACTGGATGATCTCTGAGGGCTTCCCCAACCCTGAGGATTCTGTGATTCCACGATCTCATTTCAGCCAGACTTCCCCAGTTGCTCAGGACTGAGCAGGGCTCTGGGGACAATGAGGAGGGACGAGCCAAGATCCCCAGGCAGAGGCTGAAAGGCGCCCCCAGCGCTGTGTGTGACAGCCAAAGACGGAGCAGCCGGCACTTACTTGGTCGGGCGATAGTCTGGGATGGAGCGATCCAGAGAAATCTTCTCACTGAGGTAGGAGTTGTAGCCATATTTCTCATGGGGCCCCTTTGCCTTCTCCTCCTCCTCAGGGGACAGGGTGGCTGGGAGGCCACCCTTCCCACGCCCACCATAGCCTTCAATGAGACCGAGCGACTTGGACAGACCTGGGGAGAAACCAAAAAACCACCAGCGCTGTGAAAATGCATCGCTGTCCTCTCCAGCTACCACAGACCTTCCAACCCCCGAAATGCAGGGCTCAGCTTGGTGAAAACATGTCAAACTTCACTCCTCTGAAACCAAACTGGCTCGAGGCTTGAAATTCCTCCTGGCTCAGGCACGCTGCTGCCGTAGCCCCTCCACTGGCAGCCCAGAGATAACCTGTCCCAGGGATCTGTGTCTTTATTTAGTTGGTAGGGAGGTTATTTGGGCCTCCTTCCCACTCTCAGAGAGGTAATTACACATAAGGTTAGATGTCCCCAGGAGAAGGAGAGGTTGAACACAGAGTAGGAATAAAATAGGGTTGGGTAACTGCCAAGTGAGTGAATTTTTGCTCAGTATGAACAGTGAACAGCATACAAATGTGATGGATTTAAAAACAATTTCCCCTCAAAGCTTTCTTATCTTTTAAAGTACAGCATTCCCAGACCTTTATCAAGGGAATTATTTATTTATATCTGCAGAGCTGAAGGAAATAGGCAAAGTTCAAAAGGAGCTGCAAAAAAGAGCTCTGTGGATGGTTTGGTGCTGTGTGGGGAGCCAAGTTCATGCTCATGTTATTATTTATTAGACAGAACACCTGGAATTTTCATATTTTTTTATTAGCAGAGACTCACAGTCTTTTTGTCACAAACATAAAAATAACGATGGATTATTTTGTTTTGCTTTCTTTGTTTGTTGAGGTTTTTTTCAGTTAAAGACCCCAGGGTATATTCCCCTTGGCTTCAGTGGCAGAGCCCTGAGTGAGAGCAGCACAGATTTTGTCACTTTTGAAGGGACATGAACCTTGAGGTTGTGCACAAGCCTCCACCAGGAGCATGGTCCAGCTCCCAGACCCAGCAGAGACTTCCACTGCCCTGGACAGAACACTCCTGCCTCCCCAGAAGACACACACTGGAACACATTTTTCCTCCAAAAGTAGCACTGAGAGGCAGAAAGAAAATCACCTGGGAACGTAAAGCACAGTTGGAAGCGCAGTTTGAAGATTTGTCATTATTATTATTATTCCTATTATTATTTCTATTATTCTTTCTGACGAGGAGCCTCTGCCCAGCCTCCCCTGCTCCATCAGAGCTGATGGAGTCCCTCTGACCTCACTGGGTTTGATTGGATTTTATCCCAGGATAATCACAACAAATCAACTGCCAGCAGCCACTGGCTGTGACCTGGGGATGGATTAGACATCCAAGCTGCCTTTTGCCATCTCCAGGCTCAGCAAGAGCCAGAGGAGCCAGTCAAGAAGGCTGGGAAAGGTGACCCTTCGTGGCCTGCAGAAGGTCAGGAGATCACTCTGTGAACTTCCCAACCCCAGCCAGGGGACACGGCTGGGTTATGAAGGGAAGAGACACCAATTTCCTTCCAGACACACACTGCAGCAGAGGTCACTGGTATTTTTGAAAAACTATATTCTCACAGAGAGACAATTCTTCTCAAAATGTTTGGTTTTCCATCAAAATCTGATCTTTCTGCCCAGGCACCTGTAGTCACGTTTCCTCAGAGTACCTGAGGTGTTGCCCATTCCATCAGCTGAGGGTCTCACCACTCCAGCAGACACATTCCAGCAAAAACTCAGTTTATCATTTTAATTCCTTCTTCTTCACATTCCCCATGAATCAGTTCCACCAAAATCCTTAAGAAATTCTTCCTGTCTCTCACTGCAGGTTCTTGGCCAAAGGACTGGCACACAGAGCTATGAAGTCCTTCCACAGCTCATGGTTCCACTACAGGAAACCTCAGCACCCACCACTTTGCTTTTACAGCTTAATTTTGCTTTTCTTGATCCATTCTAACACATTTCTCACTCCCCCAGTGCTTTTGCTGTTGGTGCTTTGACTTCACCCATCTGGAAGAAGGGCTGAAGGAAGAGGGGTGCTTTCTGAGGTGGGCAAGGGCTGGCAGAGGCTCTGTGGATGAAGGACCTTGGTGATGGGCAGTGCCACCTCAGGTTGCCCCTCAGTGGGATATCAGAACCCAAACATCACAGCACCTGGCTCTGTTTGAAACAGGTTTTAAACCCACTGACTTGGGTTAATATCAACAGATTAACTCAGACAGCCAAGGCAGAGCTTCTCCCAGAGCTCCACACTTGAAGTCAGCAGGGCAAGACTCACCCCTGCAAGGCTAATCCATCCACCACAAGATCTGAGTCAGTCTCTCAGTCTCCTATCCCTGTCCAGACTCAGGGAATTGGGATCCCAACTGCAGCCCCTCAGGGAAGTGTCTCACATCCAAGGTGAGGAATCCCCGTCTCAGTGTTCAAAATGCCAACAAGCACTGAGGCCACACCAGGCTTTCCACACTGGTGGACCTGAGCTGGTCTTTGCAGCAGGAGATGCCTGGAGCAAGGACATCTTTGCCCAGGAATTCTGCAGGCTGGGTGTTCCCTACAGCCAAACCTTCAATCCTTGTCAACTGGGAGAGCAGGATGGGAGCTGCTGGACAGCACAAGGACACCTGAATTGCCCTTCTGTGGGTTTATTACACAGCAAAGACACACCAGGGGATGGAAAACGCTCTGTCTCTCCCCAGGTACAGTCAGGGCACGGGCAGAGCCACCACAGCCCCATCTGTGCTCCTGTTCTTGTTGGAGGCTCTGCTGTGACACGGCAAAATGAGGGTCCTGGTGAAAGGAGGCCTCTCTTCACTGCAGGGGCACCACAGAGAGGTCAAGACATGATTTGTATCCACCAACTTTGACTGACAAACCTAGAATGCCATTAATTGCTTTATTCCATGACCACAGTCACGACAACTACACACAGACACATCCCAGCACACATTTCTCTCTCCTCACTAAGAATATTCTCTTATTTCTGTATATTCTGCCCTTCTGCTACTCTACGCTCTGTCTCAGCATGTGCAGATAAATCCAAGTCATTAACCAAAGGAATCAATCCAGGTGATTGATCCAGGGCACTGCTGTGAGCCCATGCTCCTGTCTGCCAGGAGAGCTCCCAGGACATCCCCCAGCCCCACGGGGAGATGAGCATTCCCAGGTGGATGTGCCAGGCAGGATCTCCCTGTCTGTGTCTGTGCTGGCTGAACATTTCCTCCTCCAGCCCGGGCTGGCAGGAGGGCTCAGCCCTGAGCAGGGATGTCACGTTGGTGTGCAAGAGTTTGGCAAGAAAGGTAATTCATGTCCAAACAGAAGAGGAAGAAATTTACTTCCAGCTGGCTGGAAAGATGCCTCAGGAGAGGCAGGACTGGAAAGGGCAGATCCCCCTTCAGTCAATCCATTTATTGGCTTTTATTCACCACATTTTGGGGCTGCACAAAGGGCACCCTTCTGTGAGCTTGAAGTGCCTTTGCTGCAAGTCCAGAAATCCCCCTCAGCCCAGCCCCTGAGTTTGCTTCAGCCAGGCAAGACCCCAGGGAAAGCAGAGCTTTGCATCACCCATTTCATGTCAGAATCACAGAACATTCTGAGTTGGGATGGCCCCACAAGGATGATCCAGTCCAACTCTTAACTGAATGGCCCATACAGGGATGAAACCCACAACCCTGGTGTTGTCACACCATGCTCTGACCACCTGAGCTCAGCTTGGGTGCACAGACACACACACCCTGCCCAGGCCTAAGGCAGGGCTCTCTAAGGGCTCCCCTGATCTCCATTCACCTTGTCCAGCCCCTGCAGCAGGACCCAAGGGTGGCAGGAGCAGGGTGGGAGCTACAGCCTGCAGGATTTGGGAGCTGGCACAAAGACCTTCTGCCATTTCCTGCCTGCCCCTCACAGCCTGCATGGAAGCACCACTTGGGGCCCAGAGGACAAGGGATCTCTCGCTGTGTTCAACCAGCAAAATGCTGCAAATGAAGACTCGGTGCCTGTGGAGCTGCAGCAGCAGGAGGAGAACCAGGCTCTGCAGCCAACTGATCCCCACACAAGTGTCCAGGGCTGCTCTCCAGCACAGCCTGCAGCTGTGGCCTCCTACCAACATCCTCCTGCCAGCACCCTCCTACCAACAAGGGCTTGTGGCACCTTCACTTGCAAAACCACAAGCCCTCTGCCAAACTCCCTGGGGAGGGGCAGAGGAGGGGCAGGCACTGATCTCTGCTCTGGGGGGACCAGGGACAGCACCCAGGGCATGGCTGAGGTTGGATCTCAGCAAAAGGTCCTTCCCCCAGAGGGTGGTGGGCACTGACCAGGCTGCCCAGGGCAGTGGGCACAGCCCCAAGGCTGCCAGAGCTGCAGGAGGGTTTGGATGATGGGACAGGGACAGGGTGGGATTGTTGGGGTGTCTGTGCAGGGCCAGGAGCTGGACTGGATGATCCTTGTGATTCCCTCTCAACTCAGGAGATTCTGTGATCCTATGAGTCTAGGAAACTTTTCTTTAAATTGGTCTGAAAGGGCCAGATTTCACACACAGACACACAACGAGTGAAAAAGAGCAAGAGCTTGAACCCATGGGCTCGTTTCCTTGAGAACCAGGCTAAAAAATAACGAGTCACAACTGCTCCCAAGTCACAGAGCGAGTCCTTCATCCTTCCAGGCAGGCACCAGAGCAGGAGGGCTGAAGCACTGCCCAGAAGCCTCTGCTGCTGTCTGCTCCAGCCCATCCCCAGTGACAAAGAGCACCAGTTCCCAGGAAAAGGCTTGATCCTGGGGGAGAATGCACTCCAGCTCCTGGGCTGGTGATGGGCTGCACCACGATGAGATGTTCAGCACAGACCAGAGCCCTGAGCAGCCACAAGCTCCTCTCAGCCCAAAGCCACACTCACACAAGCACCTTGGAAACAAAACCAGCTTTTTTTTTTTTTTCCAGAATCATGTAAAAATTCTGAGCTTTGGAACAAAAGGGATATATTGGTCTTATACTGAAGGGAAAAACCTACACCACTCAGAGCTGCCAAGACCTGAGCCCTTCTGCTGAAACAGCCAGACGTGGGATCCCAGGGGACTCCCCACAGAGTTGGTTTTCTTCAAGTTGATATAAAAATTTAATCTCTACAGCAAAAATTATTCCTAGACTGAGTACAGTTATAGTAAATATATCACTCTCTTCCTAAACTGGCAGGGTATTTCCTGAGGTGACAGGAGTTTTCTAGGACAGAGAAAACCTTTAGTAAAATACAACATAATGGGATGCCCAGCTTTTGTTTCCAAACAGCTGCCAGGGAGGAAAAGCATTTTGCACCATGTCAGGCTGGATGAAGGAAAACATCAACCCTCCTGATCTAAAGCTCAGCTGAGGAAACTTGTCCTTAAAGTGGCCTGGGAAGAGGGAAGAGGAGCTGAAATGAAAAGGTATTTCTAAGAAACAGAGGTCCTGAGCCTTAATGCTGGAGAGGGGGCAGAACATCAGCCCTCCAGTACCTAAAGAGGGTCATGGGAGGGCTGGAGAGGGACTTCGGAAAAGGGATGGAGGGACAGGACAAGGGGGAATGGCTTCAAACTGACAGAGTGGGTTTACACTGAGTATCAGGTGAGAGGGTGGGGAGGTTGCCCAGAGAAGCTGTGGCTGCCCCAGGTTGGACAGGGAGCAACCTGGGCTATGGAAGGTGTCCCTGCCCATGGCAGGGGTGGGATGAGATGATCCTTAAGGTCCCTTCCAACTCAAACCACTCTGTGATTCTAATATAGGACAAAATTCTGGAAAAGCAAATTTTTTAGCTGCATCTTTCTTTATTTACATCATCTGGCTGCAGGAGTTACAGAGCTCAGGTTGACAGGAACATTCCCATAATAAAGAGAACCATAAACCCCTCCTTCTCCAGCAGAAATAAATAATACTGGAACAGTACTGAAAAAACACAGGAACCCTAAGGAGAAAATTAAAGTAGATGTCTCTGAAAATTATGGCTCCTGCTAAGTCAAGCACCGTGATCTTCCAGCCCAAGGAGGATAGGAGGGATTTGGGCTCCTGGCCTCAGTCAGCCCGAGATCTGAAGGCCAAAAATGACATTTCTGACTCAGGGGAAAAAGCAAAAGCGAGGAGGAAATGGCCCAGTCTGTGCCCATGTGCCAGCACAGACTGTGTGACCTCGCAGGGGACACACAGAGAGGCCACAACTGAGAGGCTCTCAGGGCATTTTAGCAGAAACTGCAACAAAGGGCCAAATGTCCCAGGTAATGGCAGAAATTATGGAAAACTGCTGAAGTTTGAGTGTTGTCCTGCTGATGGCTGCAGATCCAGACTATTAAAGGGAGGGCTCATTAACGATCAGGCTAATTGGCAGATGAGTTTTCCTTTGTAGCTCTGGTGCAATCTGGGACATGGGATTTTCTCTTTCCTCCATGCAGCAGTTTTTACACAATTTTTAGGCCTTTTGTTTGTTAGAATAAATAAACCCACATTCCTCTGCCTACAGGTTACACCTACAGAATATGCAGCCCTGGCTGGGGGACCTGGGGAGGGAATGCCAAAACTGGCTCTGTGACCTTCCTTGGCACTCACCTCCTGCAGAGAAAACTAAAAGGACTAGTAAAGGGATCAGCAGATAAGAGATCACTTTCTCACATGGAAAGAAATAATTTTTAAAAATGAGCTTAAATACTGGAAAAAACAGAGAAAATCCAGTATTCCTCTGAGCCACACAGTTTTATTCAGTGTACATGCAAAGGATATTTCTCCCAGGGCTGACCACTTACCAACAGCCAGAATATCCCCAAAATGAGGAGCTGCAGCACTCCCAACAAATCCCCCTTGCTGAAGGATGCATGCCCTTCTCTTTGGACAGTCCTTTTCCAAACAGGGAGCTGTTCTTTAGCACATGAGCCCCTGTCCTTCAGCTGCAGGGATCCACAGAGCTCCTGCTGTCCTTCCCCATGCAAATGATGTGCTGCTTTGCTGCAGAGATTACCATGAACAGGGCACTGGCAAAAGGGGCTCCAAGAAAACCTCCAAGCTCTGCCTTCATGCTGGGTGACAAATGGGAACTCAAAAAAAAGCAGGCTTGGCAAGCAGGGATTTTCTCCAGACACAAGCTGGAAATGTAGCATATTTGACCTGTAATCCAGCATGTTGCATCTCCAGGAAAGCTCCTGCCCACGTAAAAGTATGGGAATAATTCTCACTGAAATGAATTTGTCCAACAGAGCATTAAGATTTCACTGAAATAGTTGTGACAGGTGGCTGTGAGTGAATAGAACTTGTTTTCCTGCAGCCCAGCCAGGCAAGGACCAAAAAAGGCTGCCCAGGATGGGCACAACTCATTATTGAATATATTTAAGTGTCCAAGGGCAGGTTGGATTGGGCTTAGAGAAGCCTGGACTAGTGGAAGGTGTCCCTGCCCATGGCAGGGAGTGGAACAAGATGATATTTAAGGTCCCTTCCAGCCCAAACCACCCTGGGATTCTGTGATTTAAGGCAGATCGGATGCTCATTTGTAGAAGAATGATTTAAGCACAGCAGCATTTGCATCTTTATGGGAATGTTTTTTGAGGTTTATTCCCACCTCATACTGCATGGAAAGGAGAGCACAGTCACAGTGCACAGGGTTTGAAATCTCACTTGAAATATTTAGACATAAATATACATTTATATACATCTATATGTCCATAAACACACACATATTCAAAATTGAAGTTTTCTTATCTATACGAAAACGGAAACACAGAGAAGTTCCCTTCGGAGCCAGAGGGAGGATCAGCACCCACTGCAAGGACAATACAGTCATCAGGAGAATGTCAAACCCAGTCTCCCCCTGTTTAGGCCATTACACCAACCAAGTTCTGGCTCCAAAGGATAATTTCCCAATCAAGATTTGCCTCTGGCATGAAATAACAGAAATCCTTCAACTGGCTGAGGCCATTTAGTTCCAAGGAATAATTTAGTTGACCCTAAAACCTGGGAGGTGTAAAAGAGCTGGGACATAGCTCTGTGCTCCCTGAAACTCTGAAGATATTGGCAGCCAGCATTCTGCTTCACATTTCCAGAGTAACTTGCTGCAGGAGGCAGGATTTAGCAACAGAGCTGGTGCAGAGTCACAGATCCAGAGGCTGGGAAAGCTCTTGGAGCTCAGCAGGGAGAACAGGCAGTGCTTCTGGGGGAAGCTCAGCCACAGACATCTTGTTCAGGTACAACAGACAAGACTGGAGGTGATTTATATCCCAAGGAAAACCACAGACACGTGTGAAGCATTCCTGGCAATTTAATAAATAGAGCAATGCTCTTCCCCAGTGGGACTGGAATCACCCCCCAGGAGATGGTCCTGCTGCTGCAGAAACCCCAACCCACAAGGCAATCACAGGTCTCACAGAATCCCAGA
>JAWWTY010000045.1:10253611-10270769 GCA_035222235.1 Margarornis squamiger | reverse complement strand
GGGGAAAGAAGAACCTTCTGCTGAGATCCAACCTCAGCCTGCCCTGCCCCAACTCCAGCCATTCCCTGGGGGCTGTCACTCAGCGGTCAAAGGTTGGACTTGATGATCTTGGAGGGCTTTTCCAACCTCAATGATACTATGATTGCAAGATTTCCTTTAATATCAGTCTGATAACAGTACAAATATTCAAAAGCAGATGACAAACAGTCCAACACACCCCCCAAGCTGCACAGACAACAGCACTGAGGAGCTCCCACCACTGCACAGCCCCCACTGTGATGGACCACAATGGCTTTTGGTGCAGCACTGGCTGGTGAGCACTTCAAAAAATCCTCCTTCTCCACATACCTCCAAGCTCTGCCTCATGAAAACACACCCAAGCTCCTGGGGAATTATAAGCTGCTCATTTATTTTATAAACTGCCCGGGAGTTTATTGTGTAGACAGCCCTGCCAGCCCCTGGGGAGGGACCAGCCCAGGCTGTCACTGACAGGACACACACGGCACTGACAACCCTGAGATGTCACCAACATGCCCTTGCTGGCCCTTGGGTGTTGCAGGTGCCAGCCCTGACTCAAGGGAGGGTATTTTTCAGGAAGGCTTGATTTGCAGAGGAGTGAAAAGAGGACAAAGCACTTGGCAGGAGGAGCAGGGCTGGCCTTGGCAAGAGCACAACCACCACCCAGCATGGCCTTCAGCCAGGACAGAGGGGTGGGAAGCTCAGCAGATCCTCCACACTGACAGCACCTGGAATGCCAATGAGCCTGTCACAGTTACATGGTGCTACAACAACCTTGGAGAGCATCACGATGATCCTTGTGGGTCCCTTCCAGCTCAGGACATTCTGTGACTCCATGACCACCTGATCGTGCCACAGCGAGTGGGGCAGTCCAGGGCAACACGTGCTCTTTCCTCTTGGGATTAGTGGCAACTAATTGGGAGCTGGATTGGCTGAGCTCTCTTGTGTCCAAATATATTCAGTGGTGCATAAAAAGGCACAGCAAAGAGGCTTCTTATTCCCATTTAAAAGTGGGGAACCAAAGTACAAAACAGTTGCTCGAAATTACAGAAAGAGCCTGAAAACATCTGGAGGCTGAGCCAAAATTCAAGTGCAGGCTTTGGGCAAAGGACTGACCTTTCCAGTGCACTGGAAACAGGTGACATCTTACATCTGCTGCAGAGAATCAGTGAGCATGGGAGGAATTAAGGGGGGAAAAAAGAAAAGAATCTTACTCTTTGCTTATTTATAGCCCCAATCTGTGCTGCAGGAGACTGTGTGCCTGCTCACACCCCAGAGGCTGGAAAGAACCACAGCCAGATGGGCAAATTCCCTACAAAAGGCTCAGAAGGGCCATGGAAATGGATCTTTTTTTCCCCAGTCAGGTGGCTCCAACTGACAACATTCACTTTGCAAAGAAGCAATTTTACAGCTTTGCAGCAAAGATGGTAAAATTCATGATGTCCCTGGAATGGAATGCAAGCCCAGACCTGGCTGGGATGTTAAACTGCCCTGAATCTCATCAGGCAGGAGAAGAGGCTGCAGTTTCAATTTACCCTCTGAACTCATTGCAGAGGAGAACAGGAAGGAACCACAGGAACAATAAGTTATGCTGGGTCAGCATTTCTGGCTTCAGACTCCTGAATTTCAGCAGTTTCAGCTGCTGAAAGGCTTGGTCCATGGAATCAGCCATCCTTGAGAAATGCAGGGAATTCAGAGGATGTGCTGAGCTGGAGGGACCCCCAAGGATCATCCAGTCCAACCCTCAGCCCTGCCCAGAACCATCCCCAAGAGTCACCCCCTGTGCCCCAGAGCATCATCCAAACCCTCCTGGAGCTCTGGCAGCCTCGGGGCTGTGCCCACTGCCCTGGGCAGCCTGGGCAGTGCCCACCACCCTCTGGGGGAAGAAGAACCTTCTGCTGAGATCCAACCTCAGCCTGCCCTGCCCCAACTCCAGCCATTCCCTGGGTGCTGTCCCTGGTCCCCACAGGGCAGAGATCAGTGCCTGCCCCTCCCCAGGGAGTTGTCCCTGCAATGAGGTCTCCCCTCAGTCTCCTCTTCTCCCAAAATGACCATTCACACACTCCACGTTTTCTATTGCATATGACTTTCCTGGGCTCTTCCCACCCTCACCTGGTGTTTGCCCCCCAAAGCACCCCCATTCCAGAGCCCTGTGGGATGAAATCTGGTGGAATAAACCACACCCTGAGATCAGCAGGTGCCAGACACAGGCCTGGTAAGGAAGGATCTGTACTTTGCAGGCAAGGCATAGATACATCTGAGGCCCTTTTCAAGTGCTGCAGTGACAAACACAGCAATTCCAGGGAACAGACTGGGATCTGTGAGTGGGGAGGGATGGAGGGGGTTTGCAGAAAAGGCAGAGAAAAGAGTATGTTGCAGCAATCTCACTTGCACCTTATGACACACAAATCCAAATTTATATCTCTGAGTAACAGATGGGACCATCATACTCTGGAAATAGCTGTTATTTACTGGAGAGAAGGGAGGGGCAAGAGGCAAAAAGTAGCAGATCACAATGTTTAACCAAAAGGGAAATCAGGGTCAAAGCCATGGCTGAGATCATTCCGTGAGAGAGCTGACTCTGGGCACGCTGCATCCCTGTGCAACACGGTGAAGGACTCCAGAGAGCTCCCTTTCTTAAGCCCTGCCTGGGGGCTGCTTTCAGGGAGTCAGTCTTCCTGGGATGCAGGCAAATCCCTTCCCCCCAACACACAGCAAGCCATTCCCATGAGCTGGGTAGAACAGTCTGAAGCAATCTTCTCACAAGCTTCTCACAACCCTCTCCCTGCTCTTTTATAGTGACCCAAACCATCATAAAGCCCCATCATGCCCAGGCAGCAATGACAGAGCAAAGACCACCCTCGGGGAGGGAAGGGGACATGTTTAGAAGAGCACTCAGCATAGAATCCAGAATTCTTTGGGTTGGAAGGGACTATAAAGCACACCCAGTCCCACCCCCTGCCATGGGCAGGGACACCTTCCATAGCCCAGGTGCTCCAAACCCCATCCAACCTGGCCTTGGACACTTCCAGGGATGGGGCAGCCACAGCTTCTCTGCCCAGCCTGTGCCAGGGCCTGCCCAACACGACCAGATAGATGTAATGGGACCTAATTAGAGGCCCAGCAGAGCAGGTTCTCCCAGATCAGCAGAGCATCTTGAAAAGCAGGTTGATTCCAAGGCAACACAACCAGACCTGCATGGCTTAAATGCCCCTTCCTGGTGAGACATTCTGGCATCAGCAGTGTGGGTTCAATTCCTTTATCTCCATCACTGCTCACCCCAGCAGCTGCAGACAAAATGCTCTACAGGCTTCTCCCTCCAGGCCTGTTTGGCCATTTCCCCCTCTTTAGACCAGACTAGACCCTTTGAGAGCAGACTAGGTGAGCAGGGCTGGCTGCTCCATTCCCAGCCATAAACGTGGGAGTCACCTCGCCTGCCGAGGCTCCAGGGCAGGAGGGGACTCTGGACCCACACCTGATGCTCTGAGAGAGGAGGATGCTCCGTGCAGGATCCTCCCAGCCCCTCCTCAGCCTGACAGCAGCCAGGTTGAAAAGCTCCACTAGAAGCTTTGCCCAGCAATCCATCTGCTATGAGGTAACAGAGAGACATCTAAAAGCTGATGAAGCACCATAAGAGGAGTCTGTACCAGCAGCCTCTCAATGCCAGAGAACACAAACCACGGCAGGACTTGATGTTACAAATCTGACACTGTTCCAGCAACTTCAAAGATCCATTTAGGAGCTGTCACCATTCAGAAGACATAAAGGGCCCTGCTCCACACACCCAGTGGTGAATTGATTCAGCAAACCCCTGAGTGCAAGCTCTGCACGTGGTGGGCTTTGCTGAAGCACCCAAAGTATTGCCAAAGCCGGTGCCTCTGGGATAGCTCAGGACAAAGGAGCCTGAGTGAGCAAAGCCAAGGGCAAAGGCAGCCTGGCATTTCTCCAGGGGTCAGCCCCGAGCCCCTGGCGGGGAGGAATGAAGAAACTGTCTGCAGCTTTAGTTTTTAGTTTTAGTTTTAGAAGGCAGATTGCAATTCAAGCAGGAATTAACTATCTTGCTTTCCTCTCTGAGCTGCTGGCACACCATTCTGGCAGGGCACAGCCTACCTGAGGGTGGCAGGGGCAGCTCGTTTGCCCACAGAAGTCACAGATATCCCATCACTGGAAGCCTTTTGAGGTCAGGTTGGATGGGGCTTTGAGCACCCATTGGAAATAGATGATCTTTAAAGGTCCCTTTCAACCCAAACCATTCCAAGACTGACCCTGCACTGTCTCCTCATTTGTTCTGAGGCCCAAGCCAAGCAGCAGAAAGCACAGTGGAAATCAGGACACATTATAACACCTTCTTTAGCACAGGCAGTTTGAGAAGTTCCCAAACTCTTCCACCCTCAGCAGCCAAACATCCCCCCCTCATTTGTGCTCAGGCAGTGATTTGTGGGGCCAAAGTACAAACTATTGACCCCCAGGTTGTCACTCCCCCAGCCACCCCAGGCTCAGAGGGAGCCTTTGTTTGACTTGCATTGCTGCTTTAATCCTCCAGTGTAAAAATTAACTTCCTTGGGTAACACAGGCCATTCCCACCCTCCTCATGACCCCTTTCCTTGCAGGCAGAGCTGCTGCTTGAGCACACCACAGAGATGTCAAACCTCAGGTCAGCACAGGACCACACAGCAAAGGTGGGGAAACAAGAATTCCTTAAATCCCTCTTGTCCCCAGAGAAACTGTGACTGGAGTTACACCCACAGCAGGGTGGGAATACCCCTGGGAACTGGAGCAGAACCACAGGAACAAGTATGGAAAGAGGAAAAGAAGAGAACCCACAAAAACACAAGGCAACAGTTTTGAAACCCCATTCAAAGGTTATAAATAATATTTTGCACTTTTATTTTCACCAGGAATCTGTTATTTCCAGACCGCGTCTCTGTAACAAGCTGTTCGTGTTTGTGGTTTCTTTTCATGCATGTTCTTGTTTTCCTTGCTGAAAACATTTCCTCTCTCCATAGATTTGCCTGGTGGAAAGGGGGGGAAAGTTGCCATTTGGCAGGAAAAGGAATGAAGAAATACCACAGCGTGGTGCAGACATAAACACAAAGCTGGTTTCTCTGGTGGGGGTTTGGGGGTTCAGCAGCAAACTGTGCGAGCCCCATGCACGGGGCATCTCCCCCCAGAGCCCTGGGAGCCAGGGAATGGGAAAGGGCAGGGCATCAAACCCCTGGGCCAGGGATGAAACCCAAGGAGGCTGATGAGGTCGATCAAGGAGCTCTCTCTTCCCTCCCTACTTCCCACTCCTGAGTGCTGGGAACAGGGGTGGGGTTTGTGAGCAGAGCTCCAGGTCACTGAGACAACAGGCCAAAAACTTGGACATCAGTGGGCAAGAAAAGGTACTGGAAAAAGGGACTGTGCCCTGGGAAAGGGCCCTGCTCAGAGGGGTCCCCAGCATGCTTCCCAGTTTCTCTACAGGGGCCCCTGGATCCATATTATCCCTCCCTGGGCTACCCCTGGATGTGCTCATTAAGCTGTTCTTTAAAGACCAACATATCAGAGAAGGACATTGCCCAAAATGTCCCCAAAAAAAAAAGAAAAAAGAGTGTAACTGTGATGTTAAAGTCACTGCAAGAAGAGAAACTCTGATTAACAGGTCCATCTGCAGCAAGTGTGTACAACCTTCACCCCCCCAACTGCATTTTATTGAGCTGTGACCTTACTGCTCACTTTTCAAGGTCAAGGAAGTCTATTTACAGGAGTTTGCTCAGTGCCTTTAACTCCTTTGGTGCCTCTGGGCCTGGCTGTGCTCAGACACTCTCCCCACTCGGTGCCCAAGGCAATTTGGTGCAGGTTTTCGGGTGTGCATCCAGAGCTCTCAGACCCACAGCACATCCCAGAGAGTGCCTGTGCCCTTCAAACCTCTCCCCATCTGTTTGCACTTGGCACAGAGGTCATAGGGGTGACACACCGTGACAGGCAACATCCAAGGCCAGCAATAAAGGAGCTCGTTTGGTCATCAGAGAGAAAACTGCTCCACTGCAATGCCTTTGTCCTTGTGCACATCTGCCTCCTCCCAGCAAACACACCACCCAGGGATCCAAGGTGGGTTATGCCACGTGTGTTTTGCTGTAATGAACACAACAGGCACCTCTGAGACAAAACCCTGGACTTGCTCCAGTGGGACTCAGTCTCTCTCTGGTGAAGGCAGAGCTCTGGGTAGGTTTAAGCACTTTGCTACCAAACCCAGCTCAAGTGCTGAAGTAAAGCCTGAGCTGACCTGCTTTGCCAGACAGGCCTCGAGGAAGGAGGGCTGGAGCTTGGTGTCTGCCATCAGTGCACATCTGGGAGGGGTTGTGCTCTTCAGCTCTGGGGACAACCCCAAAGAGCCCCAGATCCTTGGCTCTGTAAGTCTGTGTTCCAGCAGAGAGCTCCTGATGACAGGCACTAAGTGCTTTAAAGACATAATTAATGCTCAAAGCCCTGCTGAGGGGGAGTGAAATACAGGTCTTGGATTTTAAGCCACCTGAAGCAGAACTGTCCTTGTTCTCCTTGTGGAACACCTGGCACAGCAGGGTACATGGTACAACAGGGGCTCGACCCATCATAGGTGGTGCTCCAAGAGAACTCACAGAGAACACACCTCACTCAAGCACAGGAAATAGTTTGGCCAAGGTGTCTTAGCCAGGAAGGATCAGTGTTCACAGAGTTCTTGGGAAATCAGAGAATTCCCACCTCCTGAACAACCTGCCATGGCAGGGGGCTTTCCCCCAGAGGCCCTTCCCTCTTGAGTGGCCACACCAAGTGACAGTGACACCTGAGCGTGGAGCACAGGGTGGGTCTTTGAGCACCTCACTCCGAGAGCCACCCCCACTGCACAGCTGGTCTCGGGACCAGGTCAACCCAGAGGCATCAACCACCACAACACTTGGCAGGACCCCATTTTTAGCAAGAGAGGATGTTTGGGGCCTTTTTCTGAGAGCAGTGCATTCAGATAAAATGCTGACAGAAGCCCCGGGGTGGATGAAGGTGTGGGGTGTCTCCATGGGCCAGTCCCCACCAGCCTCCTGCCGTATAGAAGAGATTCCCACCAACACCAGGACAGTGCACACTTGCTCCTTCATCTTCCACTTGAGGACCAGCAAAGAGGCCTCACCAAAGGTGCTCTTTTCCAAACCTCCTCTCAGCAGGAACCGCCCTGCCTTTGCCACACGGAGTCAGGGGTTCCCAGGCACACACACTGCTCATCTCCATCCTCCCTCCCAGCCCTCCAACACACACACACTTCCTTCTTCTGTCATTCCATCCCACCTTCACCTCATTTCCATCCCTCAGTTCTCCCTTGAACACTTCAGTCCTTGCCCTCCTCAGCCCCCTCCTGTCTCCAGCACAGCACACCCTGTGCCATTCACAGCCCTGGGGGAGCCAAGCTCAGGCCTGAGACTCCCACCCAGATTCCCATGAATACAAACGAATCCCCCCCTAAAAACTGTGCTGAGGAGTAACCCTGCAGCTCCCAGCACACAGGCAGGGACTGCTCTTTTTGTGTTGATACTTTAGTTAAAAAAAAAACACTAAATGCCTTGCCATCGCTTGTTCTAGACATGCAGGCAGAAAGACAAGTTGTTCAGGCCATGTTTTAATTAATCCCCAAACTGATCAGCTTAAACAACTTGGGAAATATCTCACAACAGCTCGAAGGGTGTGTTACATCTTCCTCTCACTCTTGCAGCTCCCTAAGGAGTGCCATTGGCACCCACCTGGCAAAGCTGGCCCCCTTTGCCACTCAGCCAACTAAAGGGGGGGAGAAGCATCCTCTTACAATACCCAGGGTCACCAACCTCATCCAGCAGCTCCCTGCCCTTCCAGGTCAGGGTTAGCAGGGAATCAGCTGCTCACTGGAAAATGCAGCCCCATCCCCTCCCTGCTCAAGCAGGTCCTGGAGATGCTGTGGAGAAGCTGCCCTAAAAAGATGCTCTTTCAGCAGATAAGGGTGCTGCTTATAAACTCCAAAACAATCCCGAGCCAAACACTTAGAGCAGAGAATGAGCACCAGACCTTACTGGGAGCTCGGGGCAGACAAGGGGAGCTGAGGAGCCAGAGTGGGGACAGAGTGGGGACACCTCCCTCTGGCAGGACAGGGTCACACTGCCCTGGCTCACACAGGGCCTGAAGGGGATGGTTTCTTTCCCCCCACTCTTTCCCAAAGACATCCTTCCAGGATTTGGCACTTTTTACTTGCTGCTTGTCATGACAAATCCTTCCACACCCCCGAGACTGTGGTGGCCTTGGGGAAATTGTTTATGAGCAAAACACAGCTCCTGCTTCAGATGTGGGTCAAGAGGAAAACCAAAAGCATTACACTCATTTCTCCATGTTTAATTATTAAGGATATAGCACCTTTTGACAACACCTGAGAGCAACTTGGATCTGTAATTCAAAGAGAATAAGAAATGTTGAGCAGGAAATGAGGGAAGGCAGGGAGAGCAGTGAGCTGCTGTCCCAGCTCATCTTTTGGGCTTGAATTTTGAGTTCACAGTACACCCTTTCAAAGTGGAATGTGACTGAAGGATCACACTTGCCCTTCAGTGCTGCTTTTCCAGTGTAAAGTTTTCCAGCACCCCAGAAATTCACATCTCTGCTTCCACTTCACCACCAGGCACTCCTTTGTTAACCCTGTGCTCATGGCCCTTCTGCATCTCCATGGCCAAGAGGCTTTCCAGACCACGGGCCCCCACCCACAAATCCTGCCCTGTGACCAACCAGCCCTTCCCTCTCCTTCCTTCCCCTTCTCCTCTTCTTTCTGTGCCATGATCCACCACTTGTACCTCAGACATCTCAGCCCTGCACATGCTCAGGGTCCCTAGAAACACCCTCCAGTGCCACTCACATGTCCAGGTGCCTTCTTTCTCCCAGAGAGGGAATATTGGTGTTCCTGGCTATTAAAACATCTAAAGGCAGCATTCATCCCTCTTTCCCTCAAAACTGATCTTTCTCACTTTGAGCTGCCCCAGGAGTTTACCAGCAGATAACCCTTTTATTCTAAGTAACTCCTTTATTCTAAGTAACCCTTTTATTCTAAGTAACCCTAAATAACCCTTCTGTTCTAAGTAAGTGTAATGTCACTGCTCTGGCTTGATTCCTCTGGATAAACTCATGCTCAGTTATCAAATTATTGATGGAAACAAATTACCATCAGAAATCCAGGTTCCAAACTACCAAGCTGAGCATGATCAGGGGCTGGTGTTGATTTGGCATCAACCCACAAGTCGAGTGTGAAATGGGGCTCAAAACAAACCTCTGAAATTTGGAGTTTAACTTCCTGAGAGAGGCTTTCCCAGAGGAAAGGCAGGAGGAACCCTCGAACCCGATGCACTGCAGGCTGTGCTCTGGGTGAACTGAAAAGCAAGCCATTAGATGAATGTGCATGAGCTAAAGTTCCATCCTCAGCAGCCTCAGGTGGGATGGTGGGTGGAAGGGCAGCAGCCTGTGTGACAGCACCTGCGGGCACTGCAGCAGCAGCACCTCCTCTGCACACCCAGACAGTGAACCCCATGGCCTTGGAGCAGCCTGGCTTCCCGGGAGTCCTTCCCCTGAGCCCTAAGACACATCCTTTTTATCTAAGACTGGCCACTTTGCTGTGGGTCACCACCTTCTGAGGGGAACACTCACAGAATCTCATTTGAGACACCACAAAGTTCCCTCGGTGACAAATCACCGCCGTTACCTGCTTGTATCTGTCATCACTCCTCGGAGGTACAAACCTCATTCCAGCAGCAGGCAGATAAGGAGCACTTTGGACGAGGCTTTTTCCTACAGCCATGCAGATGTTTGTGCTGGGGAAGGACAGGGGATAAGGACACACAGAAATACAGCCCCAAACTAATAAATGTATTTGTGCCGCTCAAGCTTTCGACTCCAAGCTGGCGCTGCCAAGAGTTTGAGGTACTAGAAATTATCTTGCTAAAAAAACCAAACCAACAACAAAACATCCTTTTTAAAGGTCAGATTCCCAAGAGGACCCATTTAGAAGGACAGTATCACATCTTCTAGGCTGAATAATCTGTCATATTTTCAATACATGCACGCTTGTGAGAAATGTGCTGCTCATTTCAACTAGACCAGCCTCAGAAATCAATTGTTCCTGGACCAGAAGGATAAACAGCACATGTGCTACACCCCAGGCCCCCCAAAACCCTGAGCCAGCACAGGCAGAGCCCCTGCCAACACAAGGAGAGACCCCCAGTGCCAGCCCACTCCTCAGCCCAGGAGGTCAGTGGACACCAGAAGGTATTTTGCATAAATTAAAGCTAAATGGGCATTTTTGGCTACGCTCTGATGTCTCAGCATGGCTGTTCTTCTGCTCCTGTGGAACCCAGAGCAGAGATAAAAACCTCAGGATGAGAATATCTGACAGAAAAAAGGACAATATGTGTTTACTAATTTTTCAAAAGGTCCCAGGGCAAAGACTCCAATTTTGCACAGATTAATTAGAGTAATTAGTTAAGTCATTAACTGTAAGGTCTGTGAAGCACTGTGTTATTTTATTCTTCATTTGGACTCAATGAGATCTTGATACATGACCAGGTTTCCTAAACACTACCAGGTACAAATAACTAATGACAACAGCAATAAATGCAATGTATTTAAGGTGACTGCAGCACTCTGGGAGGAAGATGTTAATCAGCACAACTTTATCACCCTCAGGACGTGCCTCAGCAGGGATCTGAGCTGGCCTGAGGGCTCTGTGTGCCACTGCCAAGCCAAAAAATAAAGAGAGCCACAAACCACCCTGTATTTGAGACTGGGATTCGATCACTGCATTGGTGAGACTTGAGGGGATGGAGAGAATTTTACCTAATCTGCTTTTCTCATTTGCAATGTCAAAACTCCCCTCCCCAGCCAACACTGGCTGCTGCTCTGCTGACTTATTTTTAAACACTTGAGAGTGTGTCCTGAATTGAACATCTCTCCCCTCCCAAGGCTGGAAAGAAGAGCTGCATCTGCTCTGGGAGAGCAAATCCCATCTGCTGACTAACCCTGGGCTCCACAGCATCGGAGGGGAAGGAGAGGCAAGAGCGTGTCGAGTCCAGCTGGACGTGGCACTCGGAGCTCTGGGCTGGGTGACGAGGGGGGGATTGTGCAGAGGTTGCACTTGATGATCTTGGAGGCCTTTTCCAACCTTAATGATTCTGTGAATTGCCAGCAGGAAAGTTTTATCAGCACCTGAGGGGCACCACAAACCTATTCCTTGGGGTGGCTGTCGGAGGGCTGATGTCATGACTCGGGGAAGACGACTTTGGGTATTCTCCACTTTACCACCTCCAAAACCCTACCTTTGCACACATCAACACGCTCTGACCTTACAGGGGGATCCCAAAGCAGTGGGATCATAACTCCTACTCCAGCCTGGGGCTGTGTGTGGGCTGTGTCAGAGGGGGGCACGGCAGCCCCTCACCCTGCAAGGTCTGTGCCAGAGAACAGGAATGTCTGTGCACAGAGCAGCAGGATAAAGGCTCCCCAAGTGAGCTCTGGAATAAAGTCCGGGCCATTGCAGACCTCTTGCCATAATCCCCCATATGTTACATGCCTATAATTGTCAGCAGAAACTAACTTGCTCTTTATGTTAAAAATCTCAAAGCCTGCCATGCATATTTCTGGCTTTTATTAAGTTGCCTCTGTGAATTCTGTGTCAGTCCATGCATTAGTCAGATGAAATAATGAACAGCTGAAAATCATTACATAGGCCTAATCCTATCTTGAGGATAAGTCTGTATCCTAGACTAAGTAATCAAGCACTAAGTCCAATTTCCTAATATTAGTAACAGAAAAAAACCCTGATTCTGGTAAAAGTTTCAGGTAATCTCAATGAATGGCCAAGAAGAAGATCAGTAACTTTTCCTCTCAGGTTTGATCCCCCATTCAGAGCAAAGCAGCCATTGCTGCCCTGCTTAAAATAAGCACATGGCGTTTTCATTCACATGACTCCCTATTATGTGACATTTAAACAAATCCATATGTTGGCAGCAGTTACCAAATACCTCAAGGCCCAAACTACCACCAAGAGCTCCATAAAGCCAATTTCCCCCTCCTTCCAGCAGGCCACTCTTCCAGGCCATCTGCTTTGCAAAGCCACGCTGGAGTCACAACATGTGGTTGCAATATCCTATGGCCAAAGGAAGAGGGGAACTCAATCCCTAAGGACACTGCATGCAGGTTTAGGGGCAAAATCTGGCACTGAGTGCAGCCAACTGAGCTGGGATGGGGTTCTTGGAGAGCTCTTGGGAGCCACAGAGGATCAGGAACACAGACTAAAACTCCGAATGCCCAGCACCAGCATCACACAGATGCCAACGTGTTGCCAGCTCAAGGGCTCCAACCCCACAGACAGCCCCACTGCCCCACAGTGCCCATGGGCAGGCAATACCTTGGCTTAGTCCTGCTGAGCTGATGAATTGGTCCTGTCAGCTCCCAAAAGACCCATCTAAGAGCAGGCAGGAGCAGCAGCCGGACAGCAAATGAAGATGGATGGGTTTGTTCTCCTGCAGGTGCTGAGCTGCCGAGTTCCCCAACACACAGAGCTGGCTGAGAAGGAATGATCTGATGGCCCTTCCTTCCTCTGAATCCCACCCACCAGCCCAGGATTCCTCAGTTTCATGGAACCTCCCAAAGTGCGGAGCAGCCTCCTAAATCTGACACCAGAGTGGCCTGAGGTTATTTTCAATCCCAAAACATTTGAGCTCAAGGTAGAGCAGGAATCCCCCCCTGCACCACCACCAAGGTTGGAGGCAAGTAATGCATGACCTTTCCTAGTCATAGAGTCATAGAATCACAGAATCAGCTAGGTTGGAAAAGACCTCTGAGATCATCGAGTCCAACTGTTGACCCAACACCACCCTGCCTAGCAGACCATGGCAGTCAGTGCCATGTCCAGACTCTTCATAAACCCCTCCAGGGATGGTGACTCCACCACCTCCCTGGGCAGCCCATTCCAATATCAGATCACACTCTCTGTGAAGAACTTCTTTCTAATGTCCAACCTAAACCTCCCCTGGTGCAGCTCAAGACTGTGCCCTCTTGTCCTTCTGCTGGATCCCTGGGAGAACAGCCCAATCCCCACCTGGCTCCCCCCTCCTCTCAGGGAGTTGTGGAGAGTGAGAAGGTCCCCCCTGAGCCTCCTCCTCTCCAGGCTCAACAAGCCCAGCTCCCTCAGCTGCTCCTCACAGCACTTGTGCTCCAGACCCTTCCCCAGCCTCGCTGCCCTTCCCTGGACACCTCAACATCCTTCCTGCCCTGAGGGGCCAGCCCTGGACACAGTCACGTGTGCTACAGAAATACAGAGAAATTGGCCAAGTCACTTTGAGATTGGACACGCACTAGGATGGTGAGGCCTGAAAAAATAGTGAGTCTGAAGAATTCCAGCCCCAAAAGCCAAAGTTTTTGGAAGCTGTGAATGTCAGATCACTCCCCTCATGGACACACTCCAGTTATCCAGCACTGCTGCTTCCTGGTGTGTTGGCCCAGAGCAGTGGAACAGAAACCCAACTGATTCCCACCTAACATGACATCATCACACCCCAAAAAGCCCAGCCTAAGGTCAGCATTTGCAGTTCCCTCACTGCTGAGGAGAGCCTACAGGAACTGGGAGTAACCAGAGGAACACGGCAGGGGCAGAGGCAGCAGCTGAGCTGGACTCAATGATCCTTGTGGGTCCCTTCCAACCGGGATATTCCATGATTCCATGAGCACTGAAGGCAGCCAGATGGAGGAGCAACAGAGAGAAGCCAAGTGGAGGAACCACAGATTTCCTACATCTTTCTGAGCCATCTGACTTGGCTATAAAACTCTTACAAGCACTAAGACACTGCAAAGCAAAGGCTCTTCCTTAATGTTGAGGTGGTGACCCTTGAAGTGCAGGGAGATGCCTGAAGTCCAGCACTGCTTTGCTGCCATCCCTGGCAACTCCAGACTGAGGAAAGAACTGGGACTCTGCTATTTGGTCCAGAACAAACCCTGGGAGGGTGGGCAGGCCCTGGCACAGGTTGGGCAGAGAGGCTGTGGCTGCCCCAGCCCTGGAAGTGTCCAAGGCCAGTCTGGAGCAACCTGGGCTAGGGGAAGGTGTCCCTGCCATTCCATGACATGGTCCCTTCCAACCCAAACCATTCTGGGATTTTATGATTCAAGGCAGGCAAAGACAAGAATTGTGCTGTTAATTCTCTTTGCATTAAGTTTGGATTGTGGACCTTTTGCTGGAAAAGGAGCAGGAAGGCACGCAGGGCTCATGCTCAACAGCCAGGGTGGAGGCTGAGGAGAGCTCTGCAAGCAGAGGAAAAACATGTGCCTTCCAGAGCTCCCTGGCAATTTTCCCATTTTAATGTTATCCAGCAATAAATTTAGTGGCAGATCTTTGGATTTTGTCTTTTGAGGCACGAACACTCCGGGCCTCACAATGCAAGTATAAATGCAATGTAGGTAATGGCAAAGGAAGCACATCCATTGCTATAGAATAAAGATAACTAAATGATACTTTGAGGGAATCAGAAGGAAAATTGCTGAATTCACAGGGTGAATTCTTCCCCTGGAAAAACTGTTATTTTTCCCACGTCTGAATACATCTGTGCAACCCCTTTAAAAACCAAGCCACACAACAGAGCCAGCCAGTGCAATGCTGGCACAAACACTAAAGAAAACACAATGATATCACAGCACTGCCTTTCAAAGGCAGCAAGACGTGATTAAGATAAGAAAGGTGAAGAATGTAGAGATTAAAGGAAGGGCTGGAGGAGCCAGCAGGCATCTCTGCTGGAGTGGATCCAAGCAGATCACACATCCCAGTTATCTCCCGTGTCATCTCCCCATCAGATTGCTGCAGCACATCACAGCCTGTCACACACCCCGGGCTCCCTCCCTGCACGAGCTCCACGTCTCTACATCAGCAAATTTGTCATCTCGGGAGCTCTCAACTCATCTCTGCTCCATCTCTGCCTGTGCCTGATGCTCACACGTGCCACAGCAAACTGCAAAAGCTCAAGTCCTCGAAGCAACAGATTTGCCTTGCCACTGAGGCAGCACAAATGTGTTTGTTACCTTGTACCTGCACACAGCAAAAAGCCTGGCTGCACTAATAGTGCTGCATGTAAAACACAGAGACAGGCCCAGCTGGGGGCCACAGGGGCTCTCTCCTCTTACAAACCATTTCTTTTACGGATTGGATGTTTCCCACTGTGATCCCGAACGATATTAAAAAGGTTTCCTATCCTCTGGCCAAGTGAGAGCTGTTTTGGGCATCTGACACAGAATGTGCATATGCAGGGAGATTTTTCAGACAAGCACAATTGGGTATTTAGACTCCAATTTCCACCAATTTCATTACAAGTTAAAACATACTTAAGTTAAAGCCTGTCAGAGCTCAAGGAGCATTTGGACAATGCTTTCAGTCACAGGGTGTAATTCTTGGGGCTGGACAAGAGCTGGACTCGCTGATCCTTGTGGGTCCCTTCCAGCTCAGGATATTCTGGGATTCTGCATTTGGAAACAGAAATGTGTGTGAGGGTCTGAGCCACACGACTTGCCTGAGGTCACATGAGGCAGGTGGAAAGAGGCTGAACCTCAATTTGTCCTGCACCAAACTTGACTAGTGACAGTCTTTCCTCCTGGTACATCAGGGTCCTTGGGGACACAAATGTTCAGACACCAGCTGTGTTCCCATTCCCAGTGGGGTCCTGGCTGTGCCTGCCCCTCCCAGCAGTGGATGCATTCCCTGCCCTGGTGATGAATAAGGGCAGGATCTCCCCCTGGCACAGCATCCTTGGCACAGCATCCTTGGCACAGCATTCTCCTTCTCCCCAGGGGCAAAACTGGTTTCATTGCAGCTGCACAGACACTGCTTTTGGGCCACTGCTCACACTGCACCTCCTTGGTGCATGATGGAATCACAGCATCGTTTGGGTTGGAAGGGACCTTAAAAGATCATCCCCTTGCCATGGGCAAGGACACCTTTCACTAGACCAGGTTGTTCCAAGCCCCATCCAGTGGGTACCTGATGTGCCCATGCCCCCAGTACCTTGTCCCAGGCTCTGGTACTGCAGGACCTCACAGATCGAGCTCTGGGTGGTCCCAAGTGCTGGTGCATCCCCTCCTTTTCTCCCCATGGCATCCCACATGTGGGTGAGCAAGAACCATAAGCCAGCACCCCACAACCCACAGGGCATGACTGAAAAAATCCTTTAGCAGAGAAAACCCAGACACCTCCAATGCCCAGAGCTCAACTCCCTGTGCTGGGGAGAAAATGAACAGTGTGGTGGGTACTGAACTCAGCTGAACCACCATGGCTTTCCAAGAAGTGTTTGGGTTTGGGAGAACAACTTCAAACACTGCAGACCACAGGTGAGCAGAGATGAACAGGCACCTTTTAGCAAAAAGGGCTTTTCCCTGTGGGCATGGACAATCCCACTGACTTGTGGCTACCAATGAACTGAACACTAAAAGATGTGCTTAAGTGGACCTGGGTCTTAAACCATGTCTACAGGCCAGGGAAACAAAGACTGGGGCAGATTTGCACAAGAAAGAAAAGAAGTTAGAGACCTGGCCCTAGTGGAGTTCCCCAGGGCTCAGAATTGGACCCAGTCCTGTTCAATATCTTTACTAATGATCTGGATGATCTCAGTAGATCCATGGGTGACACTAAGTTAGGTGGGAGTGTTGATCTGCTGAGGGCAGGAAGGCTCTGCAGAGGATCTGGACAGGCTGGATCGATGGGATGAGGCCAGTGGTGTGAGGTTCAATATGGCTCAGCTCCAGGTCCTGCCCTTGGGTCACAACAACCTCATGGAGTGCTCCAGGCTGGGGACAGAGGGGCTGGAAAGTGCCCAGCAGGAAAGGGGTGCTGATCAACCACAGCTGAACGTGAGCCCAGGTGTGCCCAGGTGGGCAAGAGGCCAAGAGCATTCTAGACTGTATGAGAAACAGTGTGGGCACAGGACCAGGGACTGTCCCTGTGCTGGCACTGCTGAGGCCACACCTCACATCCTGGGGACAGTCCTGGGCTCCTCAGGACAAGAAGGACATTGAGGGGCTGCAGCATGTCCAGGGAAGGGAATGGAGCTGGGGAAGGGGCTGGAGCAGCAGGAGCAGCTGAGGGAGCTGGGGGGGCTCA
>JAWWTY010000045.1:10149422-10171145 GCA_035222235.1 Margarornis squamiger | reverse complement strand
GGCTCTTCAGCCTGTCTCAGGTGCTACAAACACCCACGACACTCTGCAAACAGGGAACAACAGACATCCATTTCTACATCCACAAAGAAGGCTTTTTCCCTTTCTTTTTGTACTCAAGTCACTAAACTCTATCAGGTTTTAAAATTTGGCAATGGAATTAATTACACCATACACTGTCCCAGTCCTTTAATACTTCCATTCTGGCCTAATTTAAATCAACTGTTGTTCCTAGACAGTGAGCTAAGAGCAAGGACAAACCCAAATGCTAATAACAAACCAGCCTCAGCGCCAGCAAAGCCCAGGGTTGTTTCACTGAATGTGAATTCTGTTCCCTTGCCCAGGTCAGTCCCAGCCCTGACTCTCCCGTGTCACCTCACAGGAGCAGCTGTTCCCCCCTGAGTTTGCAGCTCTGTTATTTAAGGGATGGGAAGGAATGAAATGACACGCTAGTCAGTTCTGTGCTGTCCTACTGCCTGAGATTGATTAACACAAAATTCAATTTCATGCTAATCATCCCCACTCCTCGCCACACTGGTAGGAACGGGTCCTACAGTGCACAGAGAGCTGCAGAAGCCGCTCTCTTTTGGAAATTATTGCAGAATTATTCACTGCCTCTTCCGGGGCAGCTCATTCTCACCTCACTGCTCTGCTCAGACACAGCTCCTCTGACCTGGCTGCAGGCAGAGGAGAAAGTCAATCCCCACGCTGTGACAGGTGTTGTACAAAGCATGGATAACTCACCGTCAGGAACAGGCTGTCTTTCACACAGAGACACACTGGTTGAATGCCTACATTCTGGAAAAGCGAAATCCAGGGACATCCTCCTTGGTGACAAGCACAGCAGAGACAGGCAGTGGGAAAGCCCCATCAGCTAAGTCAGAGCTTGGAACTACCAGGGTCATTTTAATGGGCAGAGTGGGGGATGTCTGGGTTTATTGCAAGACAAGCATTGCATGAGCTGGGTGGCTGCAAACACTGCAAGGAACCAGGTGCCTCCAGTGCACAGAGCACAGATGACGGGGCAATGCACGGGCAAGAAGAGATCTGAAGTTCAACAGGGCTGAAGAAGGTTGTCAAAAATAGTTTAAAAAGTAGGCACAGCATCCTCCAAGCCTGGGTA
This sequence comes from Margarornis squamiger, assembly GCA_035222235.1. Taxonomy (NCBI): domain Eukaryota; kingdom Metazoa; phylum Chordata; class Aves; order Passeriformes; family Furnariidae; genus Margarornis; species Margarornis squamiger. The sequence goes on along the minus strand of JAWWTY010000045.1, from coordinate 10,170,025 downwards.
CACTCGAGCCCAGGGACAGTTGTGAAGCTACTGGAAAGTTTAGAGATGGGGAGGGGGTGCTGCTCTTCACAGGCCTGGCTGGGAGAGGAAAGAAGGGAACAGAACACACAGCACGAGGCAGGTTGTGGCTGCTGAGCACTTGCCAAGCACAGCCCCTGCAGCCCCTGGCTGCTCTCTGTTCTCCCTCCTCAGAGGTGTCTGCAGCTGGTTCATGCTTTCCCTTGCCTTGACTTCTATTCTCTTCTTTCAGCCCAGGGTTTGCAAGAGGGCACAGCACCATCCAGCTCCCAGTCACAAAACAACCTGGTCTGCCCAAGGCCCTCCCTCTCCTCTCTGCTCTGAGCTGGAGAGGAACTCACACCCACCCCAGAAGGACACCAACCTCTGCCTGGGCATTCTGGGGAGCAGAAGCTGCCCTTCCATATCAGTTCTCTAGAAGACAAAATTTCAGGCCTCCTGGCACTCAGCGTTCCCTCAGCAAGCCTTGGAATTTTGGGACTTCAGCCTCAGCCAAGGAAAAACCCAGAATACCTCTATAGCTTTCTGCAAGTTGTCTTTAACTAGAGGTACTTCTAAATTAGACCCTGACAGGTTATTCTAATTGTTCCTCCAGAAATAAAAAGTTTAACATGTGACACATTTGTGGACAGGCAAAAGCATTAAAGAGATTATGAGCATGATTCATTTGAAGATGATAATAAAGAAAGAGATTTGCTTCAAAGATAGCTGGTAAAAGCAAACTGGTCTCGGGAGGTCCCAGCAGCTGCTTTGTGCTGTGCCACCAGGATTCTTAGGGGAAGGCCTGGTCAGCATGGGAGGGTTTAAATGCTCTTTGTCACACTGCACCAAGAGCCATCTCATGCTCTGCTTCTGCCCTGCCTGGCCCTGCACCTGGGTGAACAGTGAAGAATGTTTTATCAATGATTTATTCAATAAAGCTCACTCAGTTAATCAGATAAATAATTTAAGATACTATTTGCCAACTTTTGCTGCTCACATTGCAGAAAAAGTCGAGCTCCTGAGAATGTTATAGACAAAAAGGTTGTGCCTACAAAACAGCTTTGCCGAATCTTATTACTTAGCAATCCCCAGGCCCAAACAGCTCCCACTGCCCAGAGAAAGGCCAGCACCAGAGACAAAATAGAGGTTTGCTCTCCAGCATTAAAATGGGGAGAAAATACATATATTTATCTTAAAGGTCGGTTCAGTCATTGAGTAGTTGCTTAGCAACACTTCCTAGCAACACCACTGCAGGAAAGCCAGGGAGCACTCTCCTACAAGTCAATTAGAAATGGTAATTTGTATGGGAAGATCCCACCGTCCATTCCAATTACAAACAACAATTCTTTCCTCGTCTCTATTCTTTTTTCTTAGAAGCTTTGTACATGCATCCCTTGCTCCATTTTGCTCTGCTTTCCTTTCCTCCTCCTTCCCAGGAAGCAAAACTTTACATCAGCAGCAAGTCAGCATTGACAGTATTAGGAGCAACACCTAAAGAGGTAATACAACCCATTCATCTTCATCTCCAAATCAATGACGGGCTTCTTCCCTCCTGCAAAAGAAGCTCAAGAGACACAGCTGGCTCTTCAGTCTCTTCAGATGTGGAAGAGTCCCACAGCAAGCTGGAATTCTGGCACAAGGAGTGCCATTGTGCTTCCCAAAGGTGACACAGCCGTAGCTGGGAGCTTCTCTTCATCTCTTGAAGCACAAAGCAATTTGGGAACATGGCACTGCATCAGCAAACTACTTCACTTTTCTACAGTCTGTAAGCAATAGCAATAGAGAAGAATAGTTGGGTTTAAAAAAAAAAAAAAGTAATTAAAGTGCTTGGTAATTTCATGTAATTTAATGCAATGTGTTCCAAAATGAGATTTGAAAACTAAAAAGCCAGCCAAATCCTTGAGATGGGAATGTTCACCTATTTAAAGCCTTTCATACTTGAATCTGTCAATCTCAGCAATGAAATTAAATGAAGAGAAAGAAGAAAGTGATCCTGTGTGGGCTGGTGACTGATCAAGGTTTAAACAGTCTCATTCACTGATGTCTCCAATATACAGTAATGATGAAAAATAGATTTTCTGCTGTCAAATGACCATAATTTTCTAGTTGTTTACTCTCTCTAGAGCCAAAAAGCTATCTCCTACTTAATTGCTTGCAAAAACTATTATATGCTTTCATTAGGGTTTTTTCTACACACCCCTCTCCTTTATATAACTTGCCACTAATTTGAGGGAGGCAGATCATAGACCCCAGAATGGTTTGGGATAAAAGGGACTTTAAAGCTCATCTCATTCCAAACCCCCTGCCATGGGCTGGGACACCTTCAGCTAGACCAGGCTGCTCAGAGAGGTTCCCTTCAAAGTGTGAGGGAGATGAGGTTCAATACAACACACACAAACCTCACCCATAATCTACTCACAATCCACAAACTCCCAAAACCTCAAAGAATTAGAGGAATCCCTTCAGAGTCTTTGACCCTGACACTTTTCCCAGCACTGCTGACCTTCACATGGTCTGGGACACCTTCCCTGCAGAAGCTCCAGTCAAGCCAAGCACGGGACAGCCACTGCTCAAACTCCAGCATGGGAAAGGGAAGAAGGGCTGGGGCCAGCATGTACCATGATGAAGGTGCATTAGGCCATGGTTACTTTTCAAAGCTACAAGTCCTAGAGCACTAGGCAAGAAGAGAATAAGTTTTCCCCATCTGGCCTCAGACAGGGTCAGCTGGAATCCCCACCAGTCCCAAAAGGTGATTACCCACTGTGCCCTTAGCAGCCACCAATGATGAAGATGCTGCTACCCCGAAGACAAATCACTTTGGTGCCTCATTAACTTGTCCATTAACAGAAAGGCTTTGCCATATTTAAAGTCCTTTGACATCTCTCAAGACTCTCAAAAAAAAAATAAAAATTAAAATCGAATTCACATGGCCCACAAGACACCTCTAAAGCTTCATTTCTTTGCACAAAGGAATGCCTGCTTTTCCCAGTTTCCAAATCCCTCTTCCCCTTGGGACACAGGTTGGGCCAGTGCTCAGGGCTGTCTTCTGACCATCCTCCTACAAAAGCCACCCTAAATTATCAACATGAAGGTACAGCTGCTTTGCAGGAGCTAACTTAGCTAGGAAAACACGGCAGGCACGTCTGGAAGGATCCGACTTCAAGTTGAGAAATAACATTACAACTCCAGCAGCATCAGCTTTATAGACACCATTAAGAGTGGGCTTATTAGCCTGTGAAGCTGATGTGGGGAATCTGCAGCCCTCTGGCTGACTACAGCTAACTGCTTATCTCATAAAGCCCACAGCAAAATTATTCAATGGTAACATAACGGGGGAAACCACAACTGTGTGGTTTTAATGTATAGCTTGTCAAAGTTATTTGAACGGTCTATCCAGCCTTTAGCAAGGAAAGGGTTCCCTCCACTTGCCTGAGAGCAATATATTTGGTAATAAGGTAGATAATCAAAAAGCAGAGCTGCCTCCATAGCAAACACATTTTGATGTCTGATTTATGTGATAGTCTCCTGCGTCAACAGGAGCTGGGAGATGGATCTGCCTACTCCTTCCCTTTCAAGGGAGCACAGTAAGAACATCAGGAACAACTGAATCTCCAGAGCTGGCTGAGGAGAAACCAAACTAAAGCAGGTTAAACTCTGCAACTGCAAAATCATAAATGCACCAGGTGAGACAGATCCACATCAAAGGGTCAGAAACAAGTATTGCCGTTCCTGGGTGAGCACACAAGGAGTGAGGCAGGGATAGACCAAGGGGCTCCTCTCTCCTTGTCACCCTCAGCCTCTCCAGGCCACCAGTGCTCCCTGCTCTGGGGCTGGGCTGTGGCTCTGCTCCCCACTCCTTCCTTGCTGCTCACGAAGGGCTGCCCTGCACCTCAGTCTCGCCAGCTCTCCAGGAAGGAAGCAGCCCTGTCCCATAGCATCAGTCCAGGGAGGGACTTGCTCTATTTAGCCCAACCAAATACAAAGCAAACTTCATCACAAAGAGCAAACACACAAACCATGTCCCTCCAGCCAGAGCCACCAACATTCCCTGGACAGGGATCCAACTTCACAAGAATTCAATGTAGTTAAGTGGGCACAAGTTACTCCTCAATGCCGTGATTTGGGATTATGCAAATTCTGTGTTAGGAGGGAAGGGAGCGATTTATAGCCTTTCACCAATACTGCACTACTGAGACTGTCTTTGCTCATCCCTCAAAAGGCCAGAGAAGATCTTTACAAAAGAAATGAAAAGGTAAGATTTGAAAGGCAATTTTAGAATTTAAATGAGAAACTAGTGATTATGCCTTCAGCTCTTCAGGAGAGAGAAAAGCTTTGGTATAAAGTTAGGCTGGAACCAGCCTAATTCAACTATCTGAAAAAAATAAAAAGGAAAGAGGCAAAAAGCAAAACAAACAATTTCTCTGCTTTAAAAGCATCATCATGTTAACAGCCGGGAAATCCAAGACCCCTTCCCTCACTGGAACAGGAGGGCAAGTGAATAGGTCACTGGAGAGCCTCTTTTAATCCTGAAAAATTTCCAAGCACCCAGAAAGGATCCTGTAGGGTAACAGAGTATCAAGATGAAAGACGTGCCAGGCTGTGCATCCCAAATTCCTTGATGCTCTCCAGTGACTCAGCCGCGGCAGGAGCCGGCTGCTCCTCTCAGCTCCTCCTGCTCCTCCCGGCCCTGCCGCAGTCCCAGGGCAGCCTTAGCCACGCTCATTCCACAGGCATCAATGGAGCCACAGGACAGGATAGAGGCAAAACGAGAGGACAAAACCAGAGGCTTCCCGAGGCCACAACCCAGGAGGGACAGTGGGCTCCCTCCCAGCACCCTGCACTTCACCCCTGGACCTCCAGGCTCCCAAAGCCCCCAGGGGCACTGCCTGCTCCTCCCCGAGAAATACCCAGTTCTGCACTGCTTTTTGGGAGAGGAGCAGAGGAATCCTCCCTGTGCCCAACACATAAAACAGCACTTCAAAGCCTGCCTTTGCTACAAAGGGAAAAGAATGCGTGGGAAGGACATTGAGGGGGGGCAATTCTGAAATAAGCCCAGGTCAGTGACAAACTGTGAGAGCCCCTGGGCACAACCCAAGCTCTCCTGTAGGTATCTATCCTGGCTATCATGTCCCTTCTCGTTTGAAGTTCTTTTGCTGAGAAACCCAAGCACCTAAATGGGTATTTGTGGAATACTGATGGCCCCAGTTCGCAACTGGAATACGGGGTGCTGCAGCAGGACCCACGCAGGCAACCCTTGCAGTCAGTCAGAGGGCAGAGGCAGGATCCAAACTGCCAAATGTCAAGCAGCAGAGCTGTGGCAAACCCCCAGCATTTCATCTGAGCACGTTGCCACTGTGAAAAGGCCCTTTGTCTGTAGATAACCTACAATTCCCACCTAAGCTTCCCAAAGCTCCCGCATTCAACACAAGTTCACTCATAAGTCTCTGGCCACTTCTTTACTGGCAGTAGAAATTTAGTACCATCACCCTGACAGGGAGTCAAAGAAAAGAGGGCAGGGGGAGAGAGGAAAAGAAATGTCTTCATAGTCCTTTTTTTTTTTTTTTTTTGCAACATGGATTACTCAAAGCCCATAATTCATCAATGAACCTAAGAATGCAATTGGGATTCAGGGGGGGTGGGTGGAATTTGTCCCTTCTATAGATCAAGGGACTTCAGTTCCTAAAAAATTGCTCTGTTGAAGAGGACTGCACATTTGTCAGGTCCTCTCTTGCCAAAGAAACCACAAATTCTTGGCAGAAAGCAGTCTGACATGACAGTCCATACAGAAAGATGGAAAATAGAATGGTAAAAGAAACTTGTTCCCTTTAGCAGATGGCTCGTTCACCAGCAGGTATTTTGAGAAGCTGCTGTCTCTGGGTCTTCCTTGAGAGAGAAGGAACAGTTTAACACTGGAGAGAGCGAAATCTGAATGCACTTGCAAGTGATCCTCTGACTCTTCAGTAGCTCAGCACTAAATGAATGCAACTGGAGTGGCTTTGGGTTTCCAAACTACAGCAGGATTTTATTTATGAGTGGAGTGTGTCTCTCACTTGCCCAATCCATTCCTTGTAAAGCATAAAAGAAATAAAAGCAGGGAGTGGGGACCTCCCAGGTCCAGGTGGAGCAATACTTCATTTGCTCCTTTCTCCAGGCAGTCCAGGCAGCTTCCCTTCACACAAACTTCAATTACGTGCCAGGTGACCAGACCTGCAGGATTTGGGGGGGTTCCCTCACCACTCCCCAGCAAGCCAGGCAGTTTGACCTGTCACTCCCCATTCTCTCAGGGAGGGGAGAGGGAGCAAAACCTTCCCCTGCTCTCAGATTCTCCAAGTAACACAATTTTCCTCAGAGAAAAGAGAACAAAGGGAAGAAATTTTGCAGAGAACCTTTTTCGCCTCCTCTGATTGCAGCCTTGTTATCCATCAGGGTCCAGTGTCGTTCAGTCAGTATCTTCCCAGAAATGACTCCTGGGCACCAGAGAAGTCAAAGCCCCCACCAAAATTTCACAACATTAAACTGCATCATCATCCGCAGAAATACAGCTCAGCTGTAAGAGTGGCAAAACCCCAGGATGTTCAGCAATCCTGAAGGAGAGGGCATAGCCACGCAAAGATGAAAAGCATCTGGGAGGTGACAACAGCACACAGGAGGTGCAGGAAAGCACTGCTGCTCTAAAAGGCAGAGAGAAACCACATTTCCAATTGCAAACCTCAAGGTGTTCAAACATACCTACACCACAACCACCCACACCTCACATGCAAGGGCTGGGGAATAAAACAAGTCTGTTCACACAGACACAATGTGCTAATTACACTCATCTGCACCAGCTTGCAGTGGGAGGCAGGAGACAAGACCCACGCTCCATGAGAGCATCCTGCACCACCAGCTCCCATTCCAGAGTGGGAAGTTGAGTAACTTTTCCCAAATATCTTTCCCCATCCCCTCAAAACTCAGGATTCAGCCCCCTTTCCTCCTGAAGACAGCAGGATTGCTCAGCCAGAGGCTTCCACAGGAGTGTAGGTTATGTAAAACTTGTGCAGGCATTGGATCACCCAAGTATTTACCTCAAAGGCAAGGCAAGGAAAAAGGCATGTTGAACTGTAATGCACTAACAAATGGTCTTGAGCAATAAAACAAACCAGAGGTAGGTGTATTCCTGACAAGAAGCCGTTTCCATCTGCCCCACTTTGGATGTGGTAAATGTGCTGAAGGTGACTGCAAACCCTTAGGCACCATTGCAACAGGCTTGGGTGCCCCAGCACAGTAACACCAGAGCCTTCACTGAGGATGACAGGGCACCTTATCTGTAGCTCTTGCTATTGTGCAATTCTGTGGTATCCATATGCAGAGAAAAAGGGAGTTAGTGACTGTAGGGAACATATTTCTTCCCTAAAGTACCCCCTTGGAACACCTCGCAAGAGGTTTAAAGCACAGGTCAAGAAGTCCAAGTGGTTATTACCTTGAAGGGATGAGACCTGAAAGGCTCCAAGGATGAGAAATGCCAACTATTGTGATTACCACAGACTGATCTTAAAACAGATACCACAATAGAGAGAAAAGGATGGGCACAGCCTTCGAAGGACAGTCATTTTTCACTGTCTATCAGCAGCAGCTCAACCACAGCACTGTCTCCCCCTGTGCTATAATTACACGTTCAGCAGGGCTCACAGGCAGGTATTTCTCAAAACTAGTTTCCACTCAAGTGGAAGTGACTCCTACACTGCAAGTCAGACCTGGCACTGGATGGGGACACCTGGGTCACCCTGCAGGGGCAGGGAATGAGATGATCCTGAAGGTTCCCTCCAACCCAAACCACTCTGTGACCTTCTAAGTCAAATGAATTAAAAACATAAAACTATACATTTGCATGCCCATCTTGAATATTTCTTTTAGTGTCAGCCTTGATGCAAGGCCTGGATCCAGTGGTAATTACTTTACAAATTAGAGCACTCAGGCTATCCAGATGCAGAATTATCCTTCACATTTAATAATTAATAATGTATTTCTGAAAAAGAAGCTGGGGAAAGGCCTGGGGCACAAGCCTGGCCAGCACATACAGGGAGGTCATGGGTCAGTCTGGTAACACACGTGACGTACCTCTGCACCATCACAGAGAAAGCAGAGGAAGGGCCACAACACCCATCCCAGCACACTTTGTTCTCATGAACAACCAAGAACAGCTGCTATTCCTGAGCAAGATGGCCTTAGCAGATCTGCAGACCCTTAAAAACCAAGGGCAATCCACGCTGTTAAACATCCCTTTACCATCCTTCTGGTTACAGGAATTCCACAAGTGCCAAACTGCTTCCCAAACAACCCGAGCACTCCAGAAAAGGAGACAATTTATTCAGAGAAACAGGGCACCCAGAAAATGACAGTACATATCTTTAACCCTGGGGCTTGTATCAAAGTTCAGTGATTTTACACAAGTCCTCCCTAAACTACCATGTTTGCACCAAAACAAGGTTGCTTGTTTTCCCCTGTATTGCTCTCACTGCTCCTCGCTGCCTCCCCATGCAATACTTGGCATTCCCTGGACTTTTTTGGTGCTCTTTGAAGCTCAGGATTGAACTAATTCATTTCCATGCTCTATTTCCTCTGGTGCCACCTCCCTGCCCCAGCAGGGCCATCCCAGAGCACACGGCACAGGATTGTGTCCAGAGGGCTCTGCAATATCCCCAGGGAGGAGACTCCACACCCTCCCTGGGCAGCCTGGTCAGGGCTGGGGCACTGCCCAGGCAAGAAGTTCTTCCTCCTGTCCAGCTGGAACTTGCTGGGCATCAGTTCCTGCCCGTCCCTCTTGTGCCATGGCCGGGCCCCCGAGCAGAGCCTGGGCCATGCTCTGCCCCCTCCTGCAGGCACTGCCACCCATGGGGAGTCCCCTCTCAGTGTCTCTTTTCTGACACTTTCCATCATCTTCAAGGAACTCACCTTCCATACCCATCTCCCCAGCAAGCCACACCTCAGGGTGACTGACAAACCCCAGGATGTCACCGTCCCTCAGTGCCTCCTGGGCTCTTTTCCTTGCTCATGTAAAAACCCCAACAGTTTTGCAGCTGGAATATCTTTCACTATGCACTGTGACCACCATGCAAGTTCTCCAGAGCATCCTCCTCTGGTCCATGAGAGTCTTCTAGGGCAAAGACAACAGTTTCTGCAGGTGTGTAGCAAGAGGAAGAGGTCTTGGGAAGAGGGTCAAGCCAGCTTGTGGCTCAGTTCAACCAGTCAAACATGAAAATAATGTCCTCAGCCATCCCCCATGGATTCTGGACCAGAATCCAACCCGTGAATCACAGCCCACCTTCCCATGGCCTGCCTTTACATTATTAAACCAGGATATACAGAAGTGTCTGCTACGAGGAACAGACTCAGATTCTCAAAGCCAAGTATTCTATTAATTTGAATTGGGACTAGTTGAGTTAAATTGATTTTTTTAATGCATTTATCCTCTATAGGGACTCCTTTTTTTTCTTCTTAAATGCTGATTTGCTGAAACTGTGCCTATCCAATACTCATTACTGAAAGGCATGGAAAGCTGCCAAAAGAAGCGATGCCTTCTGGACTAAACAAGGGATTTATTACTGAGAAACCACAGCACAGGGTAAAAATCCATCACAAACTTATTGATTTAAACTGATTGTAAGTAATCACACACAATTTATATTAAGTGAAACATACTGCCATCTAATTCAGAGTAAGTGAATGGAATGGTACTGCTCTGAATTCTGCTTAAACCCAAACTCTAATTGATACCCAAATAGAAATAATTGAGACTTTCAGAAAACATGAATAAAATATTTTTTCATCTCTGTTTATTATGATGGCTAGGTCATTTTTACCTATTTAAAAAACAGTTAGACAGTAATTATAGTACTATATTTCAGCAGAGATTTACATGTAAGCCAGAGGGCAAGTTAAATAGAATTGGACAAGTACTGTGCCAACAGCATGGAGAAAAGAATTTGATGTGTGGGATGCAGTTTAAATAACTTTATCTTGCCTTAATACAAAAGTCTCAAACTTCGCCAACCTTCCACCCCAAATATGATGAAATAAAGTCATGCATTTCATTGAAACATGCTTCTCTCAACTCCATAAGCATTTTATGGTTAAAATTACCACTGTGGCATCACATCTTCCCTCCAAGGTCCCTCTCAGGGAACTGTGCTTGTCAGTCCCCTCTGATATATCACCTAATGGGATCCCAACACTTAGCAGTATTAGTCAGCCTTATAGCCAATTTTATTTCTAAATAAGTGTTTGAAAGTATTTGCTGTTCTTTTAAACTGTCAGTGTGTAAACATTGCCAGGAATTAAAAAATAATTTAAAAAAAAGTAAAAATTCAATCTTGATCAGATTGTTCTCTCCTGTACTCAGAAATTCAGCTATTAATATTTAAGGATGTAAGGACATATTACTTTTTAATAATAAAATGAATTACAGCAGGAGCACAGAGTGTGCCACCACTTCCACTAGTCTGTTGGCTCTTGGAAACTTCTTGAAGACCACCCCAACCCTTTCCCCATGGAAACTGCTGCTCAGGTCATTTTTAGTTACAGACTGCCATCCATTTTCTCAACAGGAGCATTTCTGTGCCACATCCCAACAAGATCAAGCTCTGAGATCGATTGGGAACATTCCCTGTGCAGGCTGGGTTCAGCCAGCTGCTCTCAGCCACCCTTTGCAGGAATTTCCAGGTGCCAGGATGATAAAAGCATGACTGAGGTGTTCTGATGGCCTTCTGCCACGTGATATTTTTTCAGTACCTCTCTACCATACATTGCACTCCTGAGTTTGAACCCGATCTGCAAGGAGCTGTAAGTGCAATAGTTGCCCATAACCAGCCTCATTACAACTCAGTTAAGTCCCTTTGCAGAGTGCACTGTGGGACTGGGCCCTTAGGAATTTCTTGTGTTCCTGGAGCTTATTAAATTGCTGGATATCTTCAACAAGGTGACAGCTCTGCATCCAAATCATCATTTATTCCTGTTTGCCTGGTTGGTACCAGCCACCTGTTAGCTGTTATTTTTGCACAAGTAGACGTTTCCATTCTTATAAAACTTTCCCAGTTTTTATAGTAATCTGGCTTTTAACACCAATCCCCTGACCAAACACTGCAAAGCTCTCTCTGCTTTCCAGCTGCTCTGTCATGCTGTCCTGGACAATGCTAAATCCTACCAGAGGACATCCATGCCCCTCAGGTACTTGCCAAGAATGACTTCAATTCTACAGAAGCTATTATGAGAAATAAAACCTAATCTGCAAGCTCTGTTGTTTCAAACAGATTTATCCACTGCAGAGCAACCTGTTTAGCAGAGACCTCTTTCTGTCTTGTGATGTGGATGTTGCCAGGCCATAACAAGCCCGTTTCTGCACGATTCAGAAACCCCTGACTGACATTTCCACCCAAAGTACATCCACTGGTCTGATGTGCTTGCTTGTCTTGCAAAGCATTTACTCCATAAAACAAAAGAATGGTATGTTACTGAATCACAGCGTATTTCAGGTTGGAAGGAATCCACAAAGATCACTGAGTCCAACTCCCTGCTCCTTGCAGAACTACCAAAACCTAAACCACAGGACAAAGAGTGTCCTCCGGATGCTCCTTGAACTCTCGCAGGCTTCGTGCCATGACCATGTCCCTGGAGAGCCTGTTCCAGGGACCAACCCCTTTCTAAGCAAAGAGCCCTTCCCTAATGTCCAATATGAACTTCCCCTGACAGCTTCACTCATTCCCTCCTGTCCTGTCCTGGTCACCAGACAGAGGACATCAGCACCTCCCCTCAAGGAAGGTGCAGCCTGCCAGGAGATCCCCCTCAGCCTTCTCTTCTCCAGGCTGAACAAGACAAGTGACCTGAGCTGCTCCATGTGAGTCTTGCCCTAAATTAACTTATACTCCCATTTCAGGAGCCTTGCTGCTGTTTGGAGACAGCATTCCTGTTTGCAGCCCCTGAGCCATGGGCTGGGCCTCCCAAAACCTGCCTGCTCTCAGCTACTGCACTGTCCCTTCAACGAAGGTAGAGGACTTAGCACGGTAGAGTAGCAGTAAGTAATCCATTTCTCTGAGGGGTAAATTTATTTCTTTATTAATAAATAGAAGCCAAACTTCAGTCGAAGATAAACTGTCACAAGGGAAGGAAGTGAAAAAGGTTTGTTTTCTCAAGGAATGGCAGAGGTTGAATAGGTACAACCAGCAATTTTTCTGCTGTGTTTCCTCCTCCCCTCTCAGCAGTCTAGCTATTTCCACCCAGGCTCTGAAGCACATAACCAAATTCTCAGTCAATGGAATGTCAAATAGCACAAAAAAACACTCCCTCACAATCACATCTTGCCTTGGTGTCCCTGTGACAGCATTCCCACCCCTTGTGTTTACAGCCTGTTGCTTTCTGATGGTTGTCCTCTCCTCGCTCTGGATCTCAGAAAAGTGAAATGTTGATATTGAAAGAGAAATTCATCTGTGTGATGAGTAGTTATCCAGCATAGAAGCTGTCAAACCATGGAAGTGTCTTACAACTGCCACAGAATAATGAAAATATTCTTTTAAAACTCTGACAACTGCAAAGTGAGACAGAAAATGAAGCTGCCTACACCTGGGCACTGTTCCCCCCGTGTGTGAGCACATCAGCCTCTGCTCTGGACTGCACAGCAGGTTTCACACAATCACAGAATGCTCCCTGTTGGAAGGGACACACCAGGATCCTCGAGTCCAACTCTTCAATGAATGCCCTGGACAGGGATGAAACCCCCAACCTCGGTGTTATCAGCACCATGCTCTAACCAAGGGACAGGCAGACCACTTTGCTTCCCATTTCCTCTCAGCCAAGAGAAGCCACTGTTGCAGTCCTGTTTTGGAGGAGCTGGGAGAACTGCCAGCATCCCATGGGCAAGTAGCTCCTTGCTAAGGATCAGCCTTGGTCTGGGGCAGGGTGGCTGATGGAGCCTCACACGTGGCCAGAGCCACCCAAAGAGAAGCAAAGGCAGGCAAGGCTGGAGGAAATGTCAGCTCATTTGAGGAGATGCTGAGGAAAACCACTGGCCAGTCCAGAGCAGGCTTTTCAAAATGCAGTCTATATAATGAACGTGGTTTTTCAGAAATCAAAATAAAGATGCACATGAAGCTTCAAACTGCAGTGTCCACAGTACCTGAACAAGCACACCTGACTTTCTTTACAGATTGGATCACAAAGATTGCATTTGCCACAATTCCTGAAAAGCTGCTAATTTCAGTGAATCAGACTTTTCTCACTGAAAACCTGTCTTGACTCTGTGAAAGCTGAAGATTTATATGCTTCAGACACTTAGGCAGAGATTTCCATGGGTCACCAAGGAATTGGGACATCGACCTCCTGCCAGAAGTATGAACATTGAAGAGTGAGCACAAGCAAGCAGATATTTGAGGTATTTAACCTCCCTCAAAAGTACCAAAGCTAAGTACCCAAGTGACTAAGCAGTTGCAGAGACACAAGCCTCAGATTTTGGGAGGTCCCTTCTGCCAGCATGGAGCAGCTGTTAGACATGTGGAGCATCATGCAATACCTCTGCCTGAGCCTTCAGAGCTCCTGAAGGCAGAAGGGCACACCAAGCCTGCAGGGCAGAGCATCATGGGCTTCAGGGCTTTTAATCACTGCTGTGATTTTATATGAAGTCTAAGTGCAAAGGTGGGGCAGGAGGGACATTGAGCAGGGCTGCTTTGAGGTCAGAGAAAATATGAGATTACAGTTAGAAGTGGAAGATTGGTATTATCAAATCAATACCATGCAATAAATATAGTGTGTTAATCCAATTAGGTGAGTGGAGCAAGATGAATGTGGGGGCTACTGGTGAAACAGGAAAATTGCAAGAGGCTAAAATTCAATGTACCCAAAGGAGAGGGGCAATGAACACAACACTCTAAAACAATGGGCTGTGGTGACTATGTGCAGTTTGAAAACTTAACCTGAACACAGACATCATCATGGAATTTTTGGAACTTTCAACCCAGAGTCACAAGCTTTTCCACAAGTGAAAACACAGCAATGCCAAAATTCTGCAGATGAAGCTTGTTAAACTGTTTGCTAAATACCTTTGCAGTGTAATACACTGAAAGGAAAGAAAACCATCATTGTAATGACCTATCTGCCTGCAGAAGCTCCTTAACTCGTCCCACAGCCCCCTGTCCTCAGCGAGCACTCAGCAGCCAGATTTAGCAGGGAGCTATGGAAATAACGGGCAGGAGGCAGGAGAAATGGAAAGAACAGGCAGGAGGCAGGAGAAATGGAAAGAACAGGGAGGAGATAGCAGTCATGCTAAGAAAAGAACTGGCAGCTGAGGAGGAACAGGTATTTCAGACAGTTCCCAACACTCAGGAAAGAACTCAGCTCTCAGTCCGTGGGTATGTTTGCACAGCACCATGGCCATTTCACACAACAGCAAACCAGCCTGCTAATCATTCCAAGTAAGCATGCCAGTAAAAGGAAAACTTCTCTCCCTGAATGTTTAAGGAGAAGCTAATGCAGACTGACTGATGCATGCATTTATTAAAATTCTCTCAGCACTGGGCATTTCAGCTTTTAAGTTTCATGTGCAGCTTGAAAGCAAGGCAGAAGCCAAACCGTTTGGAAGAACACCGTCTCTTCAGAGGATTAGGAATTAAGTAAACTGCACATTAGAGATAAAATAGGGGAGTGCTTGTCTTTATTCTTAATAATAAACCATAAGGCATTGAGCTCCACAGCATGATTAGCTCCTTTCAACCCCTCACTACTACTGCTGAGACAGCAATGTGGCAGTTTCACAGAAACGTTAAAGAATACAGAGTGATTAAGTTCAAATTAAGTGAATTTAGGGCAGACAGAAACGCTACATTGGAACCCAGAAGGGATAAGTCTTTAGTTCATGTGAAGAGCAGCCTAAGCACTAGTAGTGTTAGAATGAATTCCTCCAAAACAAGAGTTATTCATAGTTGGAAATGACCAGCTCTGGGGCTGGACATGTTACTCTGCATCCCTCCTCTCCTTCCTAACTCCTGGGTCACCTGGGTATTTGGTCTCTAAAGTATCAGCACTGCAGTGGTGCCTGCCAGGCTGGTGAAAAGGAGGAACTGCAGGAACCACAGCTGAAGGGTCATCTCCCTTCCTCCTTTACCAACTCCACCCAGTCTTGAACTTCATGTTTCTGTAGCCCTTGAACCTGCGTACTTTCCCCCTTACCATCACCTTCCACCTGTGGGAGAAGCTCACCTGAAAGCTGTTGGTTTGAGCACCTATCAAACCCCACCTTGAAGTGGTTCTTTACTGCCTGAAAAAACTGGGAGACACACAAACCACTAAAAAAACTTTGGCACCAAAGCCCATCCCATTAAGGCAAAGCTGTACCCTTGTCTTTGCAGCCTTGGTTGCTCCATACCTGGTTAGTGAGCCACCTTTTCCTGCTCACAGAGCCTGGCACAGGTGACTCAGACCCAAAACTAAGCAAATCTAAACAAGCAAACAGCTCCATTGAGACCAGCTGAGCTCATCGTGGCACAACATGCAGCCTCTGCTCTGGTGTGGTGGGCAGCAATTCCCCTTCACCTCTTACTTCTGCAGCTTTGTGAGGTCCTAAGCAAAGTCCCAAACTCTTTCAGCTAGATATGAGGTGGACCTGAGACTCGGTGGAAAACCTGGCACTCACCACTCTGTGGTGGCCTTTAAGCATTGCCCAAACCAGGGCTGAGTGCCACATGCACACATTCAGTGTGCCAGGATGAGGTGTTTGCCACCAAAGCATACAAGGCAGAATTAGAGCTGCTGAAAATTTTCCAGGAGAACGCTGGCAAAAAGGCAATGAATCAAAATGAAAATGCCTCCTGAAATGTACTCTTCCAACAACAGGAGCCAGTTCCCCATAGACTCTCTTAGGCTGCAGGGATTTCACAACATCTCAGTCACAGCAAACACATAAATCACCTGAAAGGGCTTTTGGTTTAACTCTACAGCACTAGCAGTCTTAGGAAACTTGTGTCTACCAAAGCTGGCAGAGCTTCCAGATTTATGGGTTGTGCTCTCTTCAGGGAAAATATGAGAAGGAAGCCTTTGGTCAGATTTCACAGGAAAATATCTTCAGCAGAAACATCTTTGGGTTCCTCTGGACTGATACATGTCACCATTTTGGGAACCTGAAAGTCTGATTGCTGCAAAGACCCAGTTCTTGACTTAGGAGCCCTGAGAAGCTTGGTTTGCTCTGGAATATGCCCAGGAAAACTGGGATTCGCAGAGAACTTGAACTCTGCTTCCTGAAGCTGGTATGGTCCCAGCAATCTGTTTGCCCTGTGGCAAACAACCTTAGGCTGTGGCTGCCCTGGGGCATCAGAAACCATTACTTCATTCTGGGTAAACATTTCAAAATGACATTTCCTGTCTTTTAAAGTTATCAGCAGAGTTTCATTCTCCACCCAGAAGAATGACTTCTCTTGTTTACTGTTTTCACAAATCTATGGGATGGAGATATAATACAATGGATAATATACTTGGAGAAGTTTGGAAAATTGGGCTCATTTTGTTGTTGGGTAAACTCTGTGAGCCTGAGAGTCTCCTACTGAGCTGCAGAGGCCACAAGAGCTCCACAAGCCTGAACTGGTGCCCTTGCCAGCCAGCCTGTTCAGCTTTACTGAGTCAACCAAAATAGCTGATTTAGCCCTAACTCTTCCAGTAACATCTCTAATAAATGTTTTCACACCTGTGACAAATTCAGGAACTCCTGATGCTCAGCAGTGAAAGAGTTGATTATTATCTTCAACAGGTTTTCAGCTACCTGCAGGAAGAAAAGATTCAAAAGTATCATCAGCCTCTGTCTTTGCAACACTTGCAGATTCAGAAACTCACAAAAAACCCTTTTTACTTTGCAACTGAGTTCCCGTTAATTTCCTTTTAGACCTCCTGTTCATCTCCCAGTTAAACCATCCTCTGTCCCTTCCTCCAAGGCATAAATATCCTCCTCCCCCAGGCAAATGCTCAGGCTCTGATTTTACACCCCTTAGGTATTATAGAGGTGCTTAACTCCATATTTGCCATCCAAGGAATCCATCTGAACTCCTGAAGACAGCCACATACTAAAAAGACAAGATTAGAGCAAACCAATCTTCCTTTAGAGAGCCAAAACTCTAATCGAGTATCCTAGATAAAAGCAAATCCTACAATTTTACACTTAATCATCACATTTTGTCTTTTGTCCTCCCCAATACATATTTGTGAGGGTCTTTTGCTATCTTGATGAGTTAAGTGCGAAATTTCACTGATGGGATGCAATTTCACTGATGGGATGCATTTAAAAAGAAAATCAAAAGCATGAATCACCAACAAATGTAGCGTTGCAGAGCTGTCTTCTTATTTTTCAGCTGGATTCCCAGGTTGAGCAAAATGCTGAGTTCACACCCCAAAGTGCAGCAGGCATTTGTATGCAAGGTATTTTGGAAGGGAAAGGCAAGGGCATTCATGATTTAGCCCTTCAGTGAGAGGCAAATTCGGTCCTGCACGTTTGGGGAGAAAGTTGTCAAAGGTGCAGGCAGAAAAACAAGGTCCAGTTTGATCCCACAGTAGTCTAGATGGCATAATTTCATAGAAATATGTAAATGATCAGTTAGACAGAGATCCACCCACTCCCTCCTAGATTTACTGGAAATAGTCTCTCCTGTTTCATCAAGCAGCTCTAGTGCTATTGAGAGCAAAGTTTGCTAAGCCAGAGCTGTGGAGACAGGGAACAAGTTCATGGAGTTTAGAATTAGCAGTGATATAAAGCCATTGCAGTCATTACAGAGCAATTCTTAAAATCCAATGCCCACTTTGATTGTAATCCCTCCAAATTCAAGCCAACCTAAAGATAAAACTAAATAATCTGCCAGAATAGACTTACCACATGCCAATGGACATTAGAAAATGTAACTGGGGGGGGAAAAAGGAAGAAACCAAAAAGACCACGGTGAAACCTCTCATATAGAATTCCTAATAATAGATATAAAAGTCCTTTACAAGAGGCAAGGCAGGAGGGGAGGACAGGGAGAAAAACATCACATATAACAGTGAAAAACCCAAAGGCACAGATTCTCAATATTCATCTTAAGACTCCCCAGCAGGCTGGAACAGAAATCAAACCTGAAGCTTCTAGTCCTTTGCTTTGAAATATAATTTTAAAATGTGCAGTCATCTGAAGAAACACACTACAGAACAATACACACTTAATTTACCTCCACACAACAGGAGTGAGAACAAATCTTATGTCTAATTCCACATAGCCTGGTTGTACCCCCACATCACCAGAGCTCATGAGTTCCACCATCACACAAAACGTGGATGGTGCTGGTGTGAGCACAGTTTCCCCTTCAAAAATGCTGGAGGTCCTGGTTCTTACACCCATGGTGGAGGAGACGGCCCAGCCTGGGGCAGAAATGACCACTGAGACCAGCTCTCTGTCCCCACTGTCCTGCTGTCCAGCCCAGCTCTGTCCCCACTGTCCTGCTGTTCACCCATCCCAGTGATGCTGTGCCAGGATGGTGTTCGTGGAAAACAACTTTCCCCACTCAGACTTGTCTAACAAAACTCAACTTCGGCAAAGAAACACCGAATGGTTCCCTTTGTCCCCCAGCATCCTGCCCTGTTTTTAAGTTAAACGTGAGCAATTACCCCGGCTATTGGGGAAGAGGCAACAAGGTGAGCACGGGTGGCAACAACCTGCGAAGAGGGGGAGGAGTTATTGAGGGTTTCTTTCCCTTCCCTAGGCAGGCTTTTCCCTCTAATTCTTACTTTTAACAGGTTTATGTGGAGCTGCAGACCCCCAGGACCATGGCATTCCCTGGCATTCCCTGGCATTCCCATTGCCACGCTGTCCCTCCAAGGGCTGAGGGCTGGCATTTACAGGAGGCAAGAAAAGAGAAAGAAAAGAGAAAGAAAAGAGAAAGAAAAAGAGAAAGAAAAGAGAAAGAAAAGAGAAAGAAAAGAAAAAGAAAAAGAGAAAGAAAAGAGAAAGAAAAAGAGAAAGAAAAGAGAAAGAAAAGAGAAAGAAAAGAGAAAGAAAAAGAGAAAGAAAAGAGAAAGAAAAGAGAAAGAAAAGAGAACGAAAAAAGCGTTCGCTGCCTCTTTTTATGACAAGTAAATGGACACGCACCTTCTCCTTCTCCCACTTCATTTCCCCACCACCTCAGGCCACACATGAACTTACAGACAGCGCATTTAGGTTTTTTGCCAGCCTTTACTTTAACTCCGGGCATCCCTGGGGATGTCTCTGCCCTCGCTCCCGGGCCGGGCTGTGGCCACAGATGCCGGCCCGGGGAGGTGCTGAGGGCTGTGCCGGCCCTGCGAAGGGTGTGGGGATGGGTGTGAGGGTTCAACCCGCCGAGCATCCCCAAAAGCCTTAGTTCGGCCGCGATGCTCCATCCCCCTCTAGCGCCCAGCGCCGGCCGCGCCGCCCGGCTCTGCGTCCCGCACACGGCGCTGTGCGGCGCTGCCCGCTCCCCGCGGGCACGGAGCGCCCAGAGCGGAGCACAGAGCGTCAGTCCTCGGGTGGGAGAGCAGGGTGATCCGAGCACACCCCGGGCACACCGCCCCGGTGCCCCAGAGCCAGCGCCGCGTCTGCCGGGGGCGCCTTGGCGAGGATCTCCCGCACACGAGACACCCAAATTCGGGCGGCATCGAACTGTACTAAGGATGCTCCAGCGGTCTGTGCGGACCCTCAGCCCCGTCCTGGTGCGGGACAGGCGGCCGGGGAGCCGGGCCAGGCACAGCTGCCCTTCCTCAGTCTGTTCTTCAAAGCGGCGGGCGCGCCCATGGCCCGGTGTGCGGGGATGGGCTCGCCGTGCAGAGCTCTGGCGGCCACAGCGATGCACAGAAATGGGTCATTTAAAACCATAATGCCTGTGGCCTCGGCCCCAAGCCCGGAGCTGCAGGGTGGGCACGGCTGAGGCAGCCTTGCCTTGCCCTGCCTTACCTCACCTCACCCTGCCCTGCCCTGCCCTGCCCTGCCCTGCCCTGCCCTGCCCTGCCCTGCCTTGCCTTGCCTTGCCTTGCCTTGCCCTGCCGTCCCTTGCCTTGCCTTGCCTTGCCTCGCCTCGCCTCACCCTGCCTTGCTCTGCCCTGCCCTGCCCTGCCTTGCCTTGCCTTGCCCTGCCCTGCCTTGCCTTGCCTTGCCCTGCCTTGCCTTGCCTTGGCCTGCCCTACCCCACCTTGCCTTGCCCTGCCCTGCCTTGCCTCACCCTGCCTTGCCCTGCCCTGCCTTGCCTTGCCCAGGGTGTGAGATGCCCCAGCCCCGCTGCCCTCCCTGTCCAGCCCATGGGAATGCCCTGGTGGGCCACGCTGGGCACACGGAGGCCTCGGGTCTCCTCTCCCCCATCCCGGGTCCCACGCCCTGGGAGCAGGGTGTGAGGGGCTGCCACCCTGCCCGAAGGGTCGGACACCCCAGGACGTGCCTGTGGGGACAGAGCCATTTCCAGGTGCTTGCTGTGGCCGGGCTGGCGACAGGCGATGTGAGAGGAGACACAGGGGATGTGCTGGCCTGGGGGGGACCCCCAAGGATCCTGAAGTCCAACCCCCAGCCCTGCCCAGGACCAGCCCCAAGAGTCACCCCCTGTGCCCCAGAGCATCATCCAAACCCTCCT
>JAWWTY010000045.1:10115557-10140353 GCA_035222235.1 Margarornis squamiger | reverse complement strand
ATATTAGACTGGTATAAAAAACTAAATTTTTTACATATTTATTAACACTTCTTAAAATAACAGCATTACTTTTTGGGTAAAAAAAAATAAAAAAAAAAAGGAAAAAAAAAGAAAGAAACCACTGCACAACATCTGGAGTTCACAAAATCTGAAGCTCACAACTAAACCTTCAGTTGACTACTAAAATAGATCTCTGATCATTAGAAACAACTGTCTGTAGTTAACTTTTTTCTTTTTTTTTTCTTTTTTTTTGCCAAAACAAGGTAACAACTTCAGATAGCACTTTAATACACTAGAAGACCAATGGAACTAATTTTATTTCATACATATATTTTACAGTCCAGTAGACAAGATATTGAATTCTCTGATAAAGTCATATTCTCTCCAAATATTTAGACAAGAAACTTAACGCATTATAAAAAAGTGTGTTATGAAAAGACAAGATTTCAGAAGTTTGATGCATATTTTTAAAAAGGACCGTGTTCTTCACATTATTTCATGGCTTCTATGATTACGGAACAACAAGGCTGGCCTGTTAACTATTCACAGACTTTATTACCAACTGAAATACAATAAATTGCATTATGAAATCTGCAATGGAGTTCATTAATTAAACACTGATCCACAGTGAAAACATATCCATCATTTAGAAAAGTATTCTTGTAGGATTCGCTTCAATGTAGCTAAAAATCACTTAAAACAAAACAGAAAAAAAGCAGTGTGTGTACAGATAAAAATGACACACTGGCAATAAAACCAGACATGAACGGCTAGAAGCAGATGTTCTTCCAAAAAGAAATTGGACATGTTAAGTGACAAAAGCTCTGGAAAACATCCAGCATTTGATTATTCCTGTTTACCCCAGATGAACGTGAGTGAAAGCCAATCTGCCATGATGCAGAGTCAGGGATGACAGAGCACTAACCCCGACGCTGCGGGAGGGACAGGCAAGCTGCAAGGAGCTCAGCCTGGTGGTGCAGGGGCTCTCCCAGAAACCACACCTCGGAATGGGCTGTTTCTTCATCCAAACAAGCAAGAGAAAAAGGCTTCTATTGGAAATGAGCTTGTTCAGGGAAAATATGACTTTAATTATGTTGTGTGTTGAAAAGGCTCCTTTGAGTTATAAAGGCTTTTGTGAAAAGCCTTAAATTCATTGCATAGTTGAAGGGGTTTAGCTGTCTATAACAATATATGTAACACAGCATAAGCAGACTGTGTTGATCAATATTAAGTTTGCAAATAGCACAGTTTAAGAAGTATTAATGTATTATGTTACTTAATTTTATCTATTTACATTTGTACAAAGTAAAGCTTTCATCTTACCCTTTTTGCATATATGAACCATTAACCCATGAAGCAATCTTTTTACATAAATATCTACAATTGACTTCATTTCTGGTCTGAAAGAGCTTTGTAGGGTTGACATTGGTGGTGGCTTGTTTCTAGTCAAATCACTCAGATCGATGTCTTGTTCTTCAGTTCAAATTTTGAAACTTTTAAACTAGAAATAAAATAGAGTAGGAGACACGAGGAACGTATGGACTTGGCTAAAAGATCTGGAAAATTTCAACATATAATATACAAAAAAAACCATTTCAAAATCTTTGCACTCAGGTCTATACATATTGTACAGTGGGTCACATCCCCAGTCTGTATCAATGACTAGTAAGAAGGTCTTTATATTTTATATTACAACGGTTTTGTCCCTCTTTCTCTGGTTTTTATCGAGTCTCGCTCTGCTTATCGAGCTTCAATGTCCTTGAGGGTGTGAGAGGGAGGCCTCTCTCTCATCTCTGTGGACAGAGGAGTAGTCCTTCTGGGGGACCCGGGCCGAGGTCCCAGCGTAGAAATAAGCGGTGGGGGGGCACTGAGAGCTGCTGTGGGGGGCGTTTTATTGAGGATGCCGTTCTGGTGTGCCGTGGGGGGGCTCACCCTGGGGTAGTGCATGCTGGGCAGCCCCGGTGTGAGGAGGCCTGGGTGGGGCAGGTGGCCGTCCAGGGCGGCGGGGTGCACCGAGTGCAGGCGCGCGTGCTCGTAGTCCTCCCGCAGCATGTGCAGCCGCTCCCGCTCCTCCAGGTGGGTGCCCCTCTCATGCTCACGGCGAGGGTCGACAGAGAGAGGGTGGTGGTGATGGTGGTGGTGGTTGTAGTCGTGAGGTTCCCGATCCCTGAATGACCTGTCTGCTTCGTACAGTCTCGGCGTAGAAAGACGGTGAAGGGGGTCATTCCTTAGCAAAAAGTCTCTGCCCAGGGGGTCTCTCCGGTGAATGTCCAGCTCTCTGTATGGATCTCTCAAGGGATCTCTCATTGGATCCCAGTGGAAAGAAGGATAGGGGAAACGTTCTCCACCAGGAATGGGGCTAATTCCCATAAAAGGGGTCATCATGCGAGTCCTATCCAGGCCACTGATGCTGTTCATGTGATGTATTCCAGTTACACCTACAGTCATGGGCATAGACACTAGAGGACTTGGATGGACGTTGGATGTAGATATAGGTGGTGGCTGATCAGATGACCTGTGAGTCTGAGGTCCCTCAGGTTGAACGTCATGGTCTTCCTTTCGTTCTTCCTTCACTTTGACTTCGTTGCTTTTCTTCGGGTTCTCGTACGCCGGCTCGTTCTTCCTCTCGGCCTCGCGGTTTGAGGTGCTGTTAGGCCTGGTGCTCTCCACAACGGGGGGCCTGGCATAGGGGGAAGGAACCCTGGGCATTTGCTTAGACTCTTCCACCACTCGGCTTTCATGGCTCAGGCCTTCTTTCTCCGAAATGTAGTTGTCCTTCACCTTGTGCTCTTCAACATTAATTTCCTTCCGAGATTCGGAGTGATCCCTCTCTCGTTCTTTGGGTTTCTCTTTCTCTCGAACCTCGGGGTTCAGATGGCTCCTGATCTGCTCGTTTGAGCTGCGGGTATGTCCGAGGGAGTTTACTGGATGGATAGGTGCTGGCGAAGGATGGCTGGAGTGTCTTTTCTCAATGCTCTCCCTACAAGAAAGAGAAGTGTGAAAATGAAGGCATGAGAAACTCTGCAAATAAAACAAAGCACCAGAGTGTCTGGCTCTCTCCTCCTGGCTTTGCAGAGAGTTGGTGGCATGCACCATTAAATGCACTGCGCCTCTGGCACACCCAAAACACCACAACATCCCATCTCTAAACTTGGCCTGTTCTATTATCTCATCCCAGTAGAAAAAGATCTCCAAAACTGCCTTGTGAATGATCTGGCTGAGATCTCAAACACTGAAATCCACAGAAGGGTCCCACGGGAATCTGGCTCTAGGACACATATTTCTAGGACAATGGCCTTAAATGTTTGCAAAGAGAGAGAAAAGTAAGAACATACTACTTTCATCCAAAAAAGCGAGGCAATCAAATCCAAATTACATGGTTAATAGTATTTTACCTTCTTCTTCTATTAAGAATACATTTGGCAAAATAGATGACTTGTTTTTCAACTGACTTTTAGAAACGTTTCTGGACCTATGTATGTTTACTAATTTCTCTCCTCTATTCTCTTCAAACATGTAGCCTTTCAGTGTATTTCTCACAATTCAATTTACTTCTTCAAACTGAAACCAGAAGCCTCTCAAGACACGAGTACTGCTGGTGACACCCCAACTCTCTGAACAGGTGGGCAGTTCTCTGAGTGTGCAATGACCTCAGTGCAAGTGCTTTAACAGAGCTGGCCAAAGACTGTGTGCCAACTTCCTCACACCACTCTGTCTGCCCACGATTCAGACCAGCTCTGAAAACATCATCTCTGGAGTCAGTTGCTCTTCAGATGACCAACCCTTTCCACTTCTGGGGTAAGGACAGGGCCAATGCTAGGAAGTCTCAAAATACTGTGATTTCATTCCATCTTTCAAACTTATTTACGGTGCACAAAAGATTAGAGAATTATTGTCTGGCAGTGGAGAAAGAATCTAAATCAGGGAATGGCTTCCATACAAATTATTTTCAGGAAACAGTGTTGACCAGGAGCTGTTATGGGCAGCACTAAGTGAAAAAGCTTTCCTATTTAAAACCAATCAAATTCATAAGGTCAGTCTGATCCCTCAGTTCCAGTGATTTTAACCTCTTACTAATTTCATTTGATCTCTAGATTAGAGTCCCTCCATAAAGACAACTCCAAATACTCATTGTTGGACATGTGCTGTTTGCTGAGCATGGGAATTCAGTTCCGTGCAGGATGATGGACAATGTGCTGGCAAAGGCAAAAGTTATTATGGCCATGAACTAAACCACAAGAAGTTCCACCTCAACATGAGGAAGAAGTTCTTTCCACTGAGGGTGGCAGAGCACTGGAACAGCTGCCCAGGGAGATCTCTCAGGAGACAAAACCCATCTGGACATGTTCCTGTGTCACCTGCTCCGGACAACTCTGCCTAAGGGGGTAGGGCTAGATGATCTCCAGAAGTCCTTCCCAACCCTAAGGATTCTGTAATTCGAGGGGTAAGCAGTGAGGCATCTGAAGTCCCCCCAGCTCCAGCTTACATGGTTTCTCTTTGGGTGGTGCAGTCTGTGCTGAGCAAGGTGTAACCTGAGCAGGCTGGGGTGAGGACAGTGGGGTGGCATCACTGTGGACAAGATCAACAGTACTGGCTGCCTGAAGGGCAACTCAGGAGGAGCAGGGGACAGTCTCTCCTCCACTTACACAATTTCTGCTACCTAGTTTTCTTGCTGAGCTGAACTGCCTATGATTTCTGCCTTCAGGAACTTTTGGATGGTGAAACTGCAGCAACTGCAGAAAAAATGTCTTTGAGAAGGAAATTCTCATTATTACAATCTCACAAGGTGCATCTTTTGCTGTGTCTAGGCTGGATTGTTGAAACTGTCATTTTATGGGGCCACGTCTGAGACACCTCCAAGGGTCCAGATTGTGACTGTTAGCAAACACTTGGAAGATGGAGCATTTGATATGAGAACCATCTAGTCTGCACTGTCCAACAATTAACCCCTTGGTATCAGGTTCTGCCCCCACTGACTGTGACCTAAACAGTCTGGAAATCCCACCCTGGCTCTAATTACTCTCCTCTTGCATTCCACCAAGAGTTGAGGCACTGGATTTAACAGCTTCCAGATTCTGAAACAGGGAGACCAAGTCAAGGCACTCCAGTGAAGGATTCTCATTTTAAAGATTCAATTATTTTACATTGCTGGGAAAACACTGATTTGTGGGCTCTGCAGTCTTTTACTTATTTCGCTCATGGGACAAGTTCAGAGGGCACCCTTAATTGTTTTATTTCACTTGGAAAGCCCATTGAGTCCTTTCGTTGATATTTAATCAATTTTCATGTAATTGATGTATTTTAAATGATGCAGAAAATGTAGAGAAAATAACAGGCACTTTCTGTAATTAAAGAAAAATATATGTGCAACCAAAATAACATATTCCTTTGCCAATTGCATCCTACTCAATGACAGTGTTGGTAACATTTCAAGAGCCTATTGATCACACAGCTTGTTTAAGTGTACTCCATGTAGTCCAGTGGTCAGAGAAGGAAGAGGGTTTTTTATCCTGAGATTCATCAAGGGCTCCTTAGGCTAAAGATATGGGAACAGCTCTAAGCCACTCCCTTCACAAAGAAACTTAAGAGCATGTTCTCCAATGAACTTCTTATTAAGTAGAAGTTTTGAGGCTGTATGCTACACTGAAAAATACTGAATTTCTAATGCTGAGGACTTTGCCTCATTTTATGTTTAGAAAAAGATCAACAGGTTCTTGGTTGCCTTTTTTTTTTAATGCTCTAGGATTATATAGTGTTAAATGCCATTATTAGATTGGAAGGGCTCAGCGACATCTTTTAAACAAAATACCACTGAAAAGGAACAAATCCTGTTTTCCACATTAACAATTTTTTACTGCGTTTTTTCCTAATGTTGGGTTGGAATAAGAGAGTCCTAAAAAAAAAAAACAAAACCAAAAAAAATCCCTCCACAACTGCAGACAATCACAGAATCATAGCATATTCTGAGCTGGAAGGGACCCAAGAGGTTCCAGGAGCAACCAGGACACGGCAGTGTCAGCCCCAGCCAGCTCTGTGCCCACGAAAGGCTCACAGATGCAGTTTCATGTTGTCTGATCTGTTCTGGAGGGTTCACCTTCCCTCAGGCTGGCTGGGAAGGAGCTGTGCAACACAGGCCAGGCACCTCATGCAAGAGGAGTGACCAGTGATCCTGCACCCCACTCTGACTCTGGTCTCAGTGAGGCAGAGCCAAGCCCAGAGGTACCTCTGAGGTACCTTTCCACTGAAGGCACAAGGAATTGACATCAATGCTTTTGGCTTCGTGGCCCATTTTGGGGCTGGTAAAGTCAGACCCTTGATGACAGGATGGTTCTGAGATTAAATCCCCCCCCAGGTGGGATTCCCAGTTCTTCTTGTTTGAGCAAATTAGCTTAAAACAGGGAACAAAGACTGGGACCTCAACCAGAAAGCAGGGCTCCATCCCCTCCCCGCTGGGTGCCACTGAATGTTACACAGGAGGTAGGAGAGGCTCACAAGCTCCTCCAGGCTTTCCCTACACAGGGAGCATGACTCCAGGAAGGCATTCCCAGCATCTTCCCAAACAGGCAACAGTGTGAACATGCTGCAAAGTACAGCTCTGCAACCCCCCAGCCGGATGCACGACAGCACTGGATGGGCAAAAACATCATTGCGCTCCACTGGAAGCCAGAATTGTGCACAAGTATGAGGTATGAATGATGCTTACTGGTAAGCTCTCAAATTATTGAAAATAAATATGTTCTGGGCTATGATACGGAGTTCAGGCAATGCCAAAGCAGTTGCAAGGAATGTGTGTCGGAAAGGGATTTTCTTCAGCAGGAACACTTTGTAAGGAAACAAGAAAAGAGCAACCAAAATCATCACATCACTACAGACTACCCAGATCATCAGTCACTGAAATGCTTTGCCATTCAAGCCAGTAAAGTTACTCACATGCTTAAGCATTTTGCAGGACAGAATTCCCAATTTGTAACAGCAATTTCTTTTGAAGCATTAACACCAGACATGAAAGTAATGAAGCTATGCTACCAAACAGAAAATATTCCAAATGGAAAATGTAGGTGAAAAGATCTGTAGTTCGACTTGCTTTTACAACAACACAGAAAAGCTCTTACATGTATTTTTAGAATATCTAATGTGTTAGCATAACTTCTTTTAGAAAAGGCTACTGATGCGTATATTTGGGTTAGTGACAGAGAAGTCAGAAAAGCACATCTTCTAAATATTCTTTTATGTTAAAAAATTAGAAACAAATAGCCATTATGTAGCAAACTCAACAGGAAAGCCATCAAGCCACAACTGAAAAAAGCTGTAATCAGCCTCTCTACATTTTTCAAGGAAGGCATGACACTTGCTGAATGGCAAATTCTTATAATTTGGTACGTCACTGTTAAGAGGAATTGTTACTGCATTAACTGCATAATGGGAACAGTCCCGACAAAAAAAATATGACCAGGTTTTACTTTCCATTAACCCTTCCCAGCCTGGACATGTTAGTGTGCAAGTCCATGTCAACCACTGGAGAGAAACTGTGCTGGAAGGTGTGTAAGAGCAGTGCATGTGTGGGGGGCTTTTTGGGGGCGATGAAGGTGCCTTTCATGAACTGAATGCTCTGAACCTTGCTGTGGCACTGGCACATGACACCCCCTGTGCACTTGAGTGTTGTCATCTCACACCTTTGTCACTGGTCCCTCTGCTCAGGCTGGTTTTGAGGAGGGAGGAAGCGTTACTTGTTTTGCAGACAAGGTCCAATTTACAAAGTTTCTGTAGTATTTGAAGGTGCAGATACATGTCTGATGGACTTCAGAATGCTTTTTTCCATCCTGTCAGGCACTACCTACACGTTAAATCTTCAAGAGGCCTATGACAATGTGACCCACGAGGTAACCCGGTGTGTGGGTCTGGTTCTATTCCCACCTGACACCACCTGAACTCTGCTCCAGCAGAGCTCCTTGGGAGGAAGTGCAGTGCAAGCGGGAAGAGAAACAGATGAAGTGGGAAACACCTGAGTTAGAAACCTGAGCCTTCTGCCACACCACGTGTCACAGGCAGCACTGGCAGCAGCTCCAGCTGTGCCCCTAGCGAAGCTCTGGGTCCCCAATGTGCCAGGCTGGGAAGGGTTAAAAGCGGAACGGAGCCCCAAGCTTTGAACTAGACAATTCTTGGAAGTGTTCTTTCGTACCTTTCTTTGTCATCTTTACTAACAGATGAGTCTCGTTTATCTACATCTCTATCTCTGTCATGAGCTGCAGCAGATGAACTGCGCTCCAGCTCTCCTGGCTTCAGCCAGGGCGGAGGGGTCGGGAACGAAGGAGGAGTTCGGTGCAGTCGGTTCCAGGGCTCGTGAGGGTTGCTAAAGCTCTGCATACTGGGGCCATCCTTGTGGCCGAACATTGAGTTGGGTGCTGAAATGGTGAAGTGGAAAACAAAAAGGTTTAAGAAAAAGGTATGCTCTAGTGAAGGTACTTACCAAAACAACTTTTACAGCACTCAGAGTTAAAATGAATACATATTATTGGGAGCTGGAAAAGGAAAGGAAATTAACAGAGATTCATTAGAGGGTCTCATTCCTAAAAAATGGGCAGGCATCTGACAGCTCTTTTAATTGGAAAGGGGAATGCTCTGTGGATAAAACTGACAGGGGATGAAGGAGGAAGATAAAAGTGGCAATGATCATTATTCCAAATATTTTGGAGACATCAGGAAATGACCATTATGCGCACTATAAAGAATGGAACTTGTTGCGTTTGATCCTGAACCAAAACAAAATAATACGTGACCAAAATCATGCCAGAATTGAAGTATGGAGAAAGAGAGTGAGTTTTAAAAGGATGGTCTTTCATGACTGGCCATATCTAGAGAAATGTCGATGATCCTGGACTAATAAGTGCAGATTAGTGATCTTTTCCAGGCACATGGCCTGGATTACTGGTGAGAAAGTAAAAACAAATGTTTCCATCCACAGCTAGGGATGCTGCACACATTAACTACTTCTGAACATGCAACAAACCCATGGGAAATTTCACAGACACTCAGAGGTTCTATATTTTTACCTTTTTTAAAATAACCAATGCAATGGTGACATTTAGTACTGCGCTGAACCCAAACCATTAAGCAATTAATAAAAACGATTTACTGATGAGCGAAAAAGGTCGCTTTCCAAATTCCCACCTCTTAGTGGTACGTGGTCTAATCAGCTGGTAAAACAGACAGCAACCAGCCCCCAGCACTCCAAATCCTGAATTTCACAGCAAGAGAGGATGCCAAGCAAAGAGTTACTCACTGACTGTGGGGTTGCCGAGCCCCCCAAAGGCGTTGCTGCCCACGGCGGTGAGGCCACTGAAGGATGCCGGGCGGTTGAAAGGCTCTGCAAACCAACACAAACAGCTCAAGCTCCCTGCAGGCTGGCAGATCTCACAAAGCATTAGTCTGTTATCCTACTGCATTCCAGGGCTGTGCCCATCAGCAGTGGTGGAACATGGTCCTCCCACAGCACAGCTCTGACTGGGAGGGGTTGGGTTTGTTCCTGTGAGAGTCTACCAGAAAAACCTCCTCTTCAAAGAAAAACAAGAGGTTAAAATTTACGTGGCACTTCATTTGAAACCTGCAAACATGTCCATTTTTACTTTCTTTTATTCCCTTCCAATTCAATTCCATGGTCTTCCTCAGGAAACCTCCCTCGCCAGTAAGACTATTATTAACTCTGGCAAGTGTGCTCCAAACACCCTTGGGCCATGGCTCCTAAACCAGAGCCAGGATATAAATAAACTGGCCCATCACACTGATAGGTTGTGCTGACCTGACCATTCTGTAACTCCCTTGCTATTTATTGCTGATCCTACATGAAAAACTAGTGTGGACTGAAAGTGCTGGAGCAATTCTCTTAGTAGTTAATGCATACAGGCTACAGGAAAGTCATATGAAGCAAATTCTCCCTTTGTCTGGAGCAGTCTAACAGTTTGCATGAAGCCACTTCTGATAAAGAACATCAAAGAGAGAAGGAAGCCCAAATCCAGTATTTTCTATAGGCAGCAGAGTGCAAAAAGACAAACCTGCATTGTGTGTCTGCTTTATCAATTTGGTGACCCTCCCAAATCCTGCCCTATGCCAAATAAAATGCCAATGAGGAGCAGACCACCTTATTATTACCACAGCAGGAGGTTAGAAGGGAAATAATAACCTCTGGTAACTTGGGTGGTTCTCGTTTTAAATGTGTATTCACCAGTTTTCACTGACAGACACACCTGAGGCCAGATCACAAGATTTTAAGGATATATTTTCCACTCACTTTAATGGAAAAACAGACATCTAAGTAGGAGTTAGGAAACGAAACACCTCTATGATCCAAAGTCTTGACCTTAAGGCGTTTTTTGGACATGACCCCAGTGAAACCCAATCAGCCCTGTCACTCCTCTCCTCTAACACCCAGACTGCTTCCAGAAGCATTTCAAATACAGAAGTATTTCAAAACATGCTGTCAGTGACACTATTATGTGTATTTGGAACTGCTATCTGGGTAAAGACTAAAATTAAATGGCTAGAAGGTGCAATCTGTAAAGGTTAAGCAAGATACTCCACACGGGAAATCCAGAGTGGTTGCTGAGTAGTTGCAGAGAGAACCTACCTAAGTGAGCAGCTGGGTTGAGGAAGTTGCTGTGGTGAGGTGGTGGGCCAAAAGGGGTGCCAGCTGGATGCCCCCCACCTGCCAAAACAAAGCAAAAGGGGTGAATTCCAGGCAAAGGGACTCGCTGTGCTCTGGGCCTGAGCATCATTTCTTAAGAGGCTGCTCAGTCAGCCCAGATTTCTGTGCCCTGCGTGGGGCTCCCACTCAGCCCCTCATGCAAAGAGCAGCTGCTTTTCCAACAGAAATTCCCAGTTAGAGGGGTGGGAGGGAATGAATGTTTCAGTGTGGAAAAAAAAAATAAAAGAAAACACATGTGAAATACAGCTTATTTCCAACATCTCATCTCCATGATGCACCAGACATCACTCTGTAAAGAAACGTTTCCCCATTTACTACCTGTAAATACCCACAACATTTCAGCAGGTTGAGCTTTTCTTTTAAAAGCATGCAGAATAATTTTAAAATATTTATCAACAGACTAGAATAATTCTAAAATATTTATCAGATAGACTAATAGCCCCTGGCATGTCTTGCAGAGGGTTCATAAGCCAAAGCATATGGGAAATTCGTGGCAAGGATTAGCATTTTAATGAGCGTGGAGCAAGGAGGGGATTTCACTTCTCAGGACTCACTGGCTGTGGAGAAGAGAGTCGAGGGCCGGGCCAGGTCATGGGGGTGGTGGATGGCTCCGAAAAGGCTGGGGCCTGGTGGCCTGCTCAGAAATTCTGGTTTCAGGCCAAAGTCCAGCTTGTGTGGATCAGACTGCATCTGTTTCTGAAAGGGAAAAACAGCATTTGCAAGAGACTGTCCAGAAACATAACAGCAAAGGCCCTTTCCCAGTGATGTGGGTGTGGCAGTTCATTCATACTGATGTTTTAAAGGGAGTATTATTTTTTGGGACCCTGAGCATGGGTGCACAGCTGTTTTCCTGGAAGGCAGATCTAAGGCAAAGAGGGAGAAGCTCCTGCCTATTTCCTGCAAATTCCTCCAGTGTTTTTTGGATGTTTTCTGTACATCTGTTCACATTCACCCTCTGGGGTGCTCAGCACAGACCTGCCTTCAACCACAACCATAAAAAGCTCTGAGGAGGCCTCAGACACTTGCTGAGCTGCAAGAATAGGTCTGTCTTACAGTAATAAATGGAAATGTTAGCTTGGCCCTGATGCCAGGAGGGCAGGTGTGTTAAAAGCTGGGGGACAGCCCGAGCGTGCCAGGCAGAGCTGCCCCTCTGCCCAGGGCTCCCTTGGCACACACCAGCCAGCACAGCAGAACCTTCAGTTTAACTGTGAAGCTGCCACCCAGAAACCCTGGCTGCAGTGCATCCTTCAGTGCCCCTCAGGCTGCAATGAGGGGCTAAAGTGAACCAGAGGACAGATGCAGAGTGTCTGAGTCTAAGGAACTGCAGCCCCATTTTGGCTGCTCACACTCCGAATTCCAAGTGCTGCATGTCCCTGTCTCTATTTACATGTGGGAGAACCAGCAGCCTCCCTTCTGTAAGGGGAATGTGCTGAGGTGGCTGCATTGTGACTGATGAGTGGGTGAAGGATGGGCTCCTCTTTGTGCCACATCCTCATTTAGTGGTGCCTGCTTCAGTAGTTTCATAGAATGAAGGAAGAGAAAAACCAAATTCCCAATGACCTGTGCCCCCTAAACACAGACTGCTGATTAACTGTGCAGGTCAGCTGAAAGGATTTACAAATGGGTAACACTGAACCAGGAGATCTGAATAGTAATTCTGGAGCAAGCTGTGCTTTATAAATCAGTATTTAATGCTGTGCCAGCCCGGAGTACAGACTATTACAATGATATAAATATGCATATTAAAAAGTTATGAGCAAGTTAATGTGCATGCCTAGGAGCTGTTTTTCAAGTGTTACTAACATGTCTGTGTAGTTAGAACAAAAAAGAAAAGCTAAGAAAAAAGACAAGAAAGTAAAAAGACAAGCAAAGGCATTCTCTATGGCTGGAGATAAGGGCCTGCAAGAACACTGAAAGGGCAAGGATGGCCAAGGTAAGGTCATGTCTTTTAAGAAAGCAACACTGAAGTGCTTTAACAGTTAAAAGAAGTTCAGAAAATACAAATGCCTCAGTTGAAGCCTGTGTGCCAGATTTTTATGCTGTGAACTCCTTTTATTCTTCTTTTTAACAACCAAGTTATAAACCCCTGACAGGCATTACTCAGAATAGCAAAAGCTGGCTGAAGTTTAATTGCAGCCATATGAACGGTGCTGTTCTAAATAATGAACAAATCCCTGCCTGAACAGGAACAGGAGTATCATGGATGTGTTAAGAGATTTTTGAACGTGTTGGGTTACCTTAAAATAGCACCAGAAAAAACCAGTGAGCTTTCTTTTCCCCCCAGCTGCTGTTCAGGAGAGCACCCCCTTTGCTGACAATCCTCACCAATGCATTTCAAGGCCAGAAAACATGTAACACCTTCACTTGGTGCCTGCTAAAATCAATGTAAATGTCTACACTGTTGTGAGATCGGGCCATAAGGCCTTTTCTCGAAGAGAGAGGGCCAATTATGGAGCAAAAATCCTCTCCTGAGCAGTGGCCAGGGTAAGGAGAAGTGTAAATCTGCCCTGTGCAGCCCTGCCTTCCCCTGCAGAACTCCCCGGGCGTGCACAAAGGTTACCCAGGTCTTGCTGCAGAGATCCAGCCAAGCAAACAGCATCCACAGCAGCATGCAATTTTTCCTGAGGTCAGGAAGGTTGGGTTTTAAAGTTTCCCATCTTGCCTGCTCCTCCAGTGCCTGCTGTTGCCCTTTGCAAGCAATTACCGGGCCAGGCAGTGACAGAGCCTTCCACACTCCACAGCCAGGCAGGTGGCACTGCAGCAAACTGGGAATCCCTGAGCACACCTGTCTTATTTCCTGTTCTGTGGGCAGGCAGCATCTTCAGCTTGTGCAGAAGAAAAGGCACCTTCCCAACCATGGGTTAGAGGAGAAATCATCCTGTATGAGCCTTCAGGCAGAGATTTCACCCTTCGTGGTCAGGCTGAGGGAGGACGTGATCCCCCCGCCCCAGGGACACAACTCGCCTCACTGACTCTACACCAGACCTAATTTTTTGACTGAACTGAAATAGTGAAACACATTTCTCAATTATTCTTGAAATTATCATCATGCACAGCCTCAAAAAGCCAAGTAACATCATTTCCTGCACTTCTGGGCTTTATTCCTGTGGTTTTTTAACACGCAAGGTAGAAAAGAATTAGGTAAAAGAAATGGCTGCATGAAAATGGCATTTACTATGAGTTATAAATACAGTGGTATGACCTCTCTCTGAATATCAAATCAAGGAAGATTCAAAGGACATAGACAGCATGGGAATAATAATTTCATTTCAAGAAAATACCTTTTCAATAAAATAAAAAAAAAAGGACATATAACTCTCCAGGTCTATAATCTTGTCTTTTTTGATAATGGGAAGATGAATGAAGATCACTAGCAGGGGAAACATAAGGAAGCAGAGAAGAGAGATATGTCTACTGCAGCAAATTAACCTGTCAACCTTGGTTAAAAGGGTTATTTTTAAACTCTATTTGCTGCAGGTTTTGGTAGCTGTTCAACATTTTCATATTCTTAGAGCAATACCTTATACAACTCAATTCACACACAGACTGCCAAGTGCTGTGGGTTCCCTGGTAATTTTAGTTTCTAACACAAGTTATTGACTCCTGAAGTACAAACAGTGAAGAACAACATCTCCTGACTTAGTGAAAAACTTCAGGAGCAACACAGGATTTTCCAGTGATGAGTGCAGTGAAAATACTATAAAGGGAAAGAAACTTTCACAGAGTCCATGGTGCCATGAAAATACAACACTGAGAATGGAAACGCCCTCACTATGACATGAATAAATTGTTTTTCTCTGACTTCTGTTTCAGGAGGACCAAAACTGCCCATGGCCCTTACCCTGAAGTCTCAAAGCTTCAAAATAACAAAGGAAGTATTTCCATCCCTTAACCTTCAGTGCAATGAGACAGTGTCTGACAACACAACATCACCTGAGGGGCTGTGTCTGCCTGAGCAGCCTGGGCACATCCAGGGCCAACCTCCAGCCAGGAGATGGGTTGTGAAGGAAACTGATGGGACTTGGTGGGTAAAGTATCTGAGGGACAGAAGAAATTTGCCTGTGCCCTCTCCTGCTCAGGAACATTGACAAGAGGGATGGGATACATGTGCCTATCTGCTCCAGACTTAGAAAAATTCCATCCTGATTTGTGTCCTCAGCCACAAATAAAAGCCATGTTGTAGCTCACAGGCACACCCATTTAGCTCTTCCCAGCTACAGACTGGTGGTTATTGCCCAAGATCTGATGTCCTGGCTCCCAGGAATCCCAGGCACTCCATGGGGACTCTGCCTTTAGGTTTCCATTCCAATACACCAACTCTCTGAAATGGAGGGTTATGCCATAATGCTGTGCATGGTTCCTTTAACAAGGCATTGGCCATGGCACAGAACTGCTCAAGTGAGAGACAGCCCCTCCCTCTCACAGGCTGCACTGTGCCCTTCACCCCAAAATGCCCCAACACTGACCTTGACCTTCTGTTGGTGGTGGTAGATCTGCCAGGCAATGTGGACATGCATAGCACACCATTTCCCAGGTTTCTGGAAAACAAAAGACATGAATCAGTAACTTTCAAAACCTATCCTACTTCTACACCCATTACCAACCCTTAGTCCAGACTGGTTTGGTCCAGGGGATCCCCACACCAAGGCAAGTGAAAGCAAAGGGTGTCCCTTCAGTGCTTTCCCCCTCCATCCTCTTGGGAAACCAGAAGTGCAAAGACTTTGTCCCTTGCTAAGAAGTTTATCTGGACATCCAGGAATGCTCTTGTTTTATACACTCCTGTAATCCTCTGATACCACTGAGGTCATTCCCAAGACCAGTATTTCCACCAAAAGATGAAAATTAAAGCGGTTTCAAAGGTCACTCCAGTTTTCAAAATTCATCTGAATCTCTCATATTATCACTGGCCTGCACCTCCAAAATTTGAGCTCACAAATGTACTGAAAACACTGGAGGTCAGTCAATTCCCTCTGTTTGGGAGTCTTTGCATCCCTCCTGCCACCATGGGGAGGAGAGAGAGAGGGGAAAACCAGAGTGTTTGTTACATTTCCTTGTTGATTTTGAACTCCATTTCCAGCACAGCTGGAAACTTTGCCTGAAAAAGACTCACTGAGGATATACTTTTCCCAATTTTGTTATGTAGGGGTCGGTACTTAACTGCACAAGTAATGGTTCCCACAGATTTAAAAATTATCACAGGAATACAAGAGTTACTTGTAAATTAAATGTTTCACAAGCTGTGGAACATGGTCCACCTTCTATTTCTAGATGAATATCAACCAATAATTAAGTCACAAAAAAATGAACCCCACCTCACACAAACAGTCCCCTAAACTCAATTTTGCTAATTCACAACTGGCTGTGCCAGTGATTTTGTAAATTTACTTGGCTGGCTCAATCAAAATCTAGATCTTCTTCTTGAATACATTGAAAAGTTAACAACAAAACCTTTTTGGGTGACATAGACTGGATCTTTAGATCCTCATTCCTAAAATATTTTGTGTTTGAAGTGGAATGTCTGCCTGTACTGGACAGTAAATACTTGGGTGGGATGTACCACACTGAGTAACACTGAAAACACCCAGTATACAATAAAATGCAAAATCCTTGAGAATGCAGTGAAATGACAGGGATCACTGCCAGGATTTGGCTCAGGAAACGACAGAAGGATTATCACTATTTAAACTCATGTGAGGGGCTGCATGAGAAGAGCAAAACTCCCAACTCTGACACTCTGCCTTGTCCTTGAGTGATCACAAGCTGCAGGACTGACCAATGTGATGTAGAACACCCCAGATGACCCAGGGCAGCCCTGCTGTGCAATTATTCTGCTGCTTCAGCCCGATGGGACCGAGCTGAGCTTGACAAACTGGAGCACAAGAAGATTTCTTACCCTCAACATGGGCCTGAACGGATCTGTCAACTGTGAAGAAGAAATGACAGCTTGGTTACATGCCTGCCACTCAAACAATTGCTCTAATTAACAAATCTGTATTGCTTCATTAAGAGACAAAATTAAAATGATGTAATTTTACTTTCAAATGAAGCCCTTTTGGATAATAATTAGTCCTTGTCCCCCGTGCCTGTGGCTCTCCCCCTTGGCTGTGCTACCTGGGTGTTGACAAAGAACTCCCCAAGGCTCACCCAGGGCACGGTGCCCTCTGGCAGCAGCTTTCAGTTGTTGATTTAATGCTACAAAAATGCTGGTTCACTGCTGCAGAAGGCACAGACCTGTGCTTTGGGCAAACTCTGCTCATGACAAGGCTGGAGAGCAGAGAGGGCCCCTTTTCCACACCTTGCTCCCACAGATTGGGTTGGAAGGGGCTGGAATGGGGTGGCAGCTCCTGCACACCAGAGAGTGTGTCCATCACCAGGTCCCTGCCTTGTGCCTCCCAACAGCCCTCACCAAGTGACTGCCTGAGGTGTTCTCTGCCACAAATGGGCTTTGCTTTGGTTGTTTTCACACTGCAACAGATGTTGGTAAAGAGGGGCTGTATCAAAACCCAATTTTCTCGTTGCTATTTTTTATGTGGCCTGTGGGGTTTTTTTAAAAGCAGATTATTTTCTTATTCTCCTTTTTTTGCTCATATTTCATCAATTAATGCTGGAAAATAAACTCAATTCATTGGGTATTGCTCATTTGGTTTGGATTTTCTCTTTGGAAATGCAGTCCTAAAGGAGATTTATAGGTGTAAAAGGTACTTAGCAAAGGCAGTGATGGCACAATGCATCATCTTGAAATAATCGAAACTCAGGTTGAAAGGGAACATAAAGCTAAATGGCTTCATGATGGGGAGGCTCCAGTTATCTCTGCAATTAGATACACAAACAAAAACAGGGCTCCTTTTCGTGTAAAGCTCAACTACAGCACCAACTGCAAGCACTTGGCACAACCCAAGGAAAACAGCTCTGCTGGCCTTTAAAGTGAAGCCACAGCAGAACAGGGAATTCCAAGGAGAGCTCCTCATTGCTTTTGCCAGAGTTCTGCTGGAAACGTGCCTGGGTGATGTTCCTCACTGCAAACCACGTCCATGAACTCACACACACAAACACCCAGGGCAGGCACCAAGTGCAAGGCAATGAATGCTGTTCACATCCTCTGGAGCTCAGGAATGCACAGGCACCGAGTGATCAATAAAGTGCCTCTGTATTTCACTGGTGCAATCAATGCTACAGCATCCCAGGGAATAACTGCCATTACCCACATTAAAAACAATTACAGAGCACAAACACAAATCTTGGAAAGGTTTGTACAATTCCACCTTGAATTGAGCTTTTATGCCTTTAGCCCTGGGGCTGTGGGGGGAGAGCTGCCAGCAAGGAGGGAGCTCTGCCCTTGCACAGGATCTGTTTGGAATTGTTCCCATACAACTTTTCTAGTCCTGAAACAGCTCAGACAGTTTGAGTTTTAGGATGTTAATTTGGACACACTGAAGATGGCAGCTCAAGGTTTTCAAGAGGAACAGCTCTACTTGAGAAAAATAAAACATTTTTTACAGACCCGTGGATCTTTCTGTAGAAGGGTGTGTGGGACTGTCCCAGGTCTGGCTGCAACATCAATAGGATTGGAAGTCTAGAAAGAGCATGGGGACACAGCATTAATGAGTGACACAAGGCTTAAAAGCAACAGAAAAATAATATATTGTGAAAAATAATAGTCATCATTACCACTGTCTAAGCAATGGAGATAAACTTTTTAAGGGGGAAGGGAGAACCATCTCAATTCACTTAGTAATATATCTATTATCATCTCAATTTGCAAACTTCATTGTGCACCAACTTCCCATTACTTTAATCCAAAACAATGAGGGAACAGTGACTATTTACACTGGAAAATCTTTCTCAGTCCCTGCCCAAGGGCCTCAACTCCATCCACAGGAGTTGTCACCACATGGATACCAGGGAAAAGTAAGATACAGTTGAAAAAGAATTAAAGCTTTCCCCATGATTTGAATGTAAAAAGTCAGTTAATAAAACAAAATGCAGCTTTGTGGAGGAAAAAAACCCAAAACAAAAAAATCCACCCAACCCCCCTCCATTTAGACAGAGCTTCTTCCTATGTTAAAATGAAGAAAATAGAAATCAGCTCCAGCATAACTAACAATTAAGTACCAGAGTTGTTAACAGTCTGATTACCATACAGACGAAGAATCGCACTAATGAACTGCAATTTACATATTCAGTCATTAGAGTGGATGGGCCAATTTAAGGAAGAAGGTGTCTCCTCTGCAAAAATTCCAGTCCTGATTTCAGTCTTTAGCAGCAAAGGCTACAGACACTGACTTCCTCCCACTGGTAAATAAAGAGTGACTCCATGAAAACAGGCAAAACCCCCTGAACTCCTCACATTTGTCTCTCCCAGCTATCACATGTGAGAGCTAAATCAGTGCTCTGCACTATGGTGGAGCTGGGAGCTAATTATGGAAATGAGTAAACAATAATGATCACCACTTCTTAAAATCCTGATTATTACATGACCTTTCATTAATGCACAGTGTCTCAGAACTAATTATATTGCTACTAAAGTGAACTATGCCATAATATACATAATTTAAAAAAAATAAAATGTTTGTAGATGTATCTGAAACTAATGAGAAATAGCTTCTTTTTGTAGCAAATTTGGAAAAAGCCAATCGTGCCCTGTGGAATTAAGCTGTAACTCAGACCTAGCTGCTCCAGAATGGGAAGCACATCCTAACCCTGCCCCTGGCCTGGCTCCACAGTGGGTGTGAGCAGGGACAGGTAATTCTTGCCTTACCTTGGGTTGAAAAGCTCCTTGTAGTGATCCAAAGGGGCCAGTAGGAGGAATCATGGGAGGAATACCTGATACAGCTGGAGGGTAGGAGTGAAACAGCTGCAAAGGAGAGAGAAGAACATCAATGCCAGCTCAGGGCACAGCCAG
Organism: Margarornis squamiger; assembly: GCA_035222235.1. Classification (NCBI taxonomy): domain Eukaryota; kingdom Metazoa; phylum Chordata; class Aves; order Passeriformes; family Furnariidae; genus Margarornis; species Margarornis squamiger. Next base: position 10,120,752 of record JAWWTY010000045.1, on the reverse strand, counting down.
GACAGGCAGCTGAGCCACACAGGGAAAACATCCCTGTGAAAGGGCAGGAAAATGGTACATGGAGAAAACTGAGGAGCATCCAAGTGATCTCGTTGCAACGATGTTAGTTCAAGCAGTCCATGAGATGTTCACAGATGTCATGATGTTTAGAGCTTAAAAGCAGTTCCAAACCCAGGCAGCCAGAACCTGTCCCTGCATTAGCCCAGCAGAGCGTGAGACAGACCTTGTTCCCTTCAATTATTAATTTTTAAATTGGAGAGAGGTTTTAAATGGTTTCAGTCTGCGAGTGGTTTCAAGAGAAAAGGCAGAATCCTGACTTGAGCAAGACTCAGAAATCTGCTGTTTAAGTGGAAAAAACCCTGACGAGTTCTAGTATATTGTATCATTAAAACTCCATTAGTACATTGGGATTTTAATGGTGTCTGTAGGAAATGAGGAAAATATGCACAATTCTTACTTCATTAGCCTGTCTGAGAGGATATCCTGCCACATCTAATATTAGCAGACAGACAATCTGATTTGTTAAAAATTAGTATTTATATAAAATGTTAAGGCAGAACCCTCCAAAAAATGTAGGGTAATTTTTTATAAGGAGAGACTGGTAAGCACAAACCCACTGCTCTCAGTGTCCCAAGTGTTCTGTTCAAAGGGAATTTAGGAAAAAAACACAAAAGGCTGCCCTGTACTAGTGCAGACAAACCCAAGGGTAACAAGCTGGAGGGGGACTTTGGACAAGGGTTTGGAGTGACAGGACAAGGGGGAATGGATTCAAACTGCCAGAGGGCACGGTTAGATGGGATAGTGGGAAGGAATTCCTCCCTGGGAGGGTGGGCAGGCTCTGGCAGAGGTTGCCCAGAGAAGCTGTGGTTGCCCCATCCTTGGGAGTGTCCAAGGCCAGATTGGACAGGGCTTGGAGCAACCTGGGCTGGTGAAAGGTGTCCCTGCCCATGGCAGGGGGTGGAATGGGATGGGCCTTAAGGTCCCTTCCCTATCCCATTCTGGGATAAAGCACAACATCCCACCCTGATCTGGCTGTGAACCTTTGCCTCGCTGCTGTACCAGATTAACTCGCCCAGTTCCATGGAAATTCTGGGCTTGCACACCAAAGTGCTGTGGGGTAGGAGCGGGGCAGTCCAAGCACCACGCTCCAAACCCATTGTCCCTGGGGAAGCCCTGGATCTGAGGGGGTGGCTGCCAGCTCCACTGGGAGTGAGCCCAGGAACACACCGGGCTCTCTGCCTGACACAAACCCCGCTCCGAGCACGGCTGGCCACAGTCAACCTACTGTCTGCTACTTTTAAGATCAAATAAATGAGTTAATGGCCAATTGAACAGAAGCAGGACTGGGCAAAGTAAAAGACTGGAGAGGAAGGGCAGGAAAACACAGAAAATCCCATCCCAGGAAATCAGTGGCACAAGGTTTTGAAGGATTTGGTTATGCCAGGCATACATATGTGCTTTTCTTCATCTTTTTTCCTTCCACTGGCTTATCTTACAAGGTCATTTATCCATATTATATTCACTGAACACTGAGAAAGTGTTTCAGTATTTCAGAGGTATCAGAAGATTTTTTCAGTTTATCAAACCTCCGTTCATAACGTTGCTGCTGTTGGTTTTAATTCTATTTAATTTGGACCTGCTCCATCCAATGGTGCAGAAAACATTTTGAGATTTAGCTGATAGTGAACTGCAGGCATTTGAGAAATCATTAAGAGACACTTGTCCTCATTTACAATAACTTTTAATGAGTAAAATGTGCTTTAAATCCTCCAGTGTCTTCTGCATTTAATTCTCTGTGTAATGGACTAATTCTAAATGATGGAAAAAGACATAATACTTCGTATTCTATTGGCTATGACTAATAATAAGGAATTCTTTCTTTAGAGTTCTATAACAACTTTTAAGTTAATTAAATGTGACCTTTCCTCAAGGGCAGAATTATTAATAAAATATAAATATTGTATCTCCATGATCTCTTTGTATCAGTTAAATTCTTCCAGCTTTCAAAATACATCTTTCATAGCCAATGCTTCCCTCTGCCTCAGGATCCCTTCTCTTTAGAGCAGCATTTTCCCTTTCCAGCTTTCCTCAGGGAACAACACAGTAACCACAGCTTTTCTTGGCCAGGTGTGTGCAGTGGTAATCCAGACCTGGCTGTGCTAAAAGAGGTTCTAAAATCAAAGATGCCCAGAAAGAAAACTGATTTCAAACTCAACATCAGCCTCTCTGTGAGCTGCATTCCCTGCTCTGCAGCAGATGGATTCTAACCTCAAACACACCTTGTCCTCCTGCAGAGTTCACTTACACCCCCTGCCAGCTTTTGTAAGGTATCCCAAATCCTGGTGGGGGTCTGTAGTGGAAACTCTTGTCCCTGGGACAAAGGGCTGTGGCAGTGCCACAGCTGGACACTGTTCCTGTTTCTCCTGCCCTGTAGGGAGTGCACTCCCAGCAGTCAGAGGCTGCTTTTGGAGCTGCAGCTGCTCAGGGTGCTGATGGAGCAGGTCCTGTCACACAGGGGGATCACTGGGACCCCACCTTAGTGCAGTGTGACCTCCTGCCACCAGCTTCCCAAATATCCCACAGTGGTCACTCCCGAGCCCTTCCTGCAGGGAAGGCAGGGGAGGCACAAGGAGCAGGTCTGGGCCAAGCCCACAGCAAAGCTCCCTGGCTAATGGAGAACAGCCTTTCCTGACTTTAAAGGGTGATGCCATGACCTTTACAGTCCAGGGGACCGCCAGATTTATAAGATATGATGTCACTGAGTTTGAAAAGCAGATACAGCTGGAAACTTCTGCAATATTTCCTGTATTACATGTCGACTGCTGTGCTTTATTTGCCTCCAATTCGTGTACCTATCTCCCAGTCATGTTCCTGCTTGGATCAACATGCCACATTGATGACAATATATCTTTTGAATCCACATAAAGCTCAGCAAATTTTGCAAAGGGTGAAGCAAATGAGCAGCATTTACCCTTTGGAGGGAAGGTGGTTCTCACAGGCTTAAATGTTTGCCCAATACTCCTGGAGCTCTGAGCCTGCAAACACTCCCTCACAGCTGAAGTGACTCAAATGAAGTGCCAGAAAGGACCAGGACTGTCCAGGTGTAGGACAGGCTGTGAGCAGGGATTGTGTTTAATCAGGACAGCAGAAAGCACCACACCATCATCTTTACCAGTTTTTTTTGCCCAGTTCCACTTCTAAGCAAAACCAACACATAAAGCCAAGTGCTTTGCAGATTTCTGAGTGCTGATGCAGTACTCCTTCTCCCATCAAAATTGGATTTAGAAACTCTTGCCATATTCAGTCTGGTACCTGCCTCTGCCAATAGGATGGAGGAAATGCAACCCAGACTTCAGCAGCAAATGAATCAGTAGATTCAAACCCTCAGGAGCAGAAGCCTTACACTTAACTGGAATATTAAAAATCAGTTCATCTCAGTAAGTAACATTTTTGGTAGCTTAGATAAACACAACTAGTGCATAGCTGGAGTCATTTTGCTGTCATCAAACAGAGCTTTCAAAACATAACAAGCCCGATGGATCAGCTGTGCCTTTGAAATATGAAGAGTAAGACAGGTTTTCAGATTTTATCAAACAAAATATGATAGATTAGGAAAACTATTAGATTACCTATCCCTGGAGGGTTTGTATGATAGTTTGTCAGTTCAGTTCAAGTTTCTTAGGAAAAATATCAGCCTAAGGGCTTGTGGCACAACTGAAACACCGTGATGGGATCACTGCTCCCTCTTGCTTCATGGAACAGTCAGCTCTTCTGTCTCATCTTTTCACATCAAACCTGTCTCCAAATGGTGTATGAGCAAGAGATCTTTTGACTGGAAAAGCTGATACTGCATCTTTATCAGAAACAAGCACCATGAACACAAGCCTTCAAAAGCCAAAGCAACCAAGGACAATAATGGTAAATCCTGGAGTGATGATTAGGGAGAGACTCGACACTGTGCCATTGACTGAGTGGTGATCCCAACCCACCACAGCAAAGCAGTGAAGTCAGTTTGAAACAGAGCAGTAAAACTCACACTGTGACGGTAGAAGGGGTCAACTTTTGTAGGGTATTTGTCAAACTGCAAAGGGATCAAAGCACAAACTAGTTACTTGATATTTCTTTGCTTTACTTCTGTTGGCAAAATAGAAGACAACTTCTCTATTATTTGGCAACCAACAGAGAGGAAAAAAATATGCAGAAAATTAGTTTCTAATGAAACCTTTTGGAATTTTTCTTTCTCCAAAGCAAATCAAGGTGTTTCCAAGACAGGAAAAGGGAGGAGGCTCCGGAGTGCACACTCCAAGCACCCTCAGTTCCCATCCTGCCACCTGACCCTGTCACTGGCGGGGCTGTCACGGGGGAGGGCAGCCCTGCCTGGGGACACCTGGGCAGCACAGGCCTCCTGCCCCACAACCCTGGCCAATTCTTACACTGTTTGTAACAAAGAATAGAGTTGTGCTCTACTTATCCTCACATTTCTGCCTGGGGTACGCACCATGGGCGGTGCTGGCGTCGGCATGATGGCAGTGGGTGGGATGGCGTGGGGGAAAGGCGTGAAGGTGTGCTGGTGTGTGTGTTGGTGTGTGTGCTGGTGCTGGTGCTGGTGCTGGTGGAACTCTGTCCTCAGGTAGGGCGGGGGGCCCAGGGAGGCCCCGCGATCCGCGCTCTGCGACGCCAAAAACCGCGTGTTCAGCTCCTGCCGGAGAAGGTCTTGTTCTGAAACACAAAACAACAGCAGGAACCCCCCGTGAGCTCCGGGACTTTTCCACACCTCATCCTACTTACTCTGCTGGCTGTGGTAGCAGTGCCCTATTTAAAATGCTGTACAGGGTGAAAAGGCTCCCTCAGGTCTTCCCCAAAGGCCTGAGACAGAGGAAAGTCTCCATTTCCCCGTTCTCACCAAGCCTGTTTTCACATTCCTCTGAGCATTAACCCGAGGGTTCTCCCTGAATTTGTATGGACAGGGACACAGTCCTAAATAGGTGAGAAGGTACAAGTGAGTTGGAGTGAGGAAACAAGAGGCTGCTTCTGGTGTGAGTGCCCTGATGTGTAAACTGATGTTACTCAAACGTTGATATTCCTCCATTTTCTTCCCCCACTTTGTTCTCAGTGACCTGGGCAGGCCCTGGCACAGGCTGGGCAGAGAAGCTGTGGCTGCCCCATCCCTGGAAGTGTCCAAGGCCAGGTTGGAT
>JAWWTY010000045.1:10048695-10081046 GCA_035222235.1 Margarornis squamiger | reverse complement strand
AATTGTAACTCTGATTTATAATCTCTCTAGTGGTGGGTCCATTTTCTCCTGCCGGTTTACTTTTAAACCAGCACAAGAGGAAACCTGCAGGAATCGTCGTGCTGGTCACTGCTACACCCACAGTGGGAAATGGGTCAGACTCGTCTGAGTGATCAAACTGGGTTTTCCCTACTCAAACTTTCCCTCAGAGCCTGTCTGCATCACAGGGAGCACGTACAGCACCCGAGGACCTGACAGCATTTGGCCATAGTCTTTTAAGGAGTCATAGAATGGTTTGGGTTGGAAGGGACCTTAAAGATCATCTCATTCTAACCCCTGTCCCACAGGCCGGGACACCTTCCACTAGTCCAGGTTGCTCCAAGCCCCGTCCAACCTGGCCTTGGGCACTTGCAGAGGGTCACTTTAAGAAGATACTTATTTTTGTAAAATATTTATGCAGATACTCATAGAGGAAAACACTCTACAAGACAAGCACTGGTAACTCCACCATGCTCAGCAGAGGTGAGCACTCCCATTTCTTCTCCCTCCAAGTGCAAATTCATGGGTTGCTAATTTGGGCATAACTTATCTTCAGAAACCAGTGGGACAACACACAAGCAGGTACAGCTGCTAAGTTTTAGGAAGGAAAACTGACCACAGCACAAAGAAAAGCTGTAAGACAAGAAAAATGACCTTTGTGATGCAGAAACACATGAGAGTTTTCTAATTCAATCCATAGAGCCAGTTGGGTTTGCTTTAACCTTTCCAATGTTCATGTATGAGTTTCTGTACCCAAGGGTTATTATTCTTCTTGGACCAAACATGGTCACAGGGACCTGTTTCTGTGCACAAGGAGCAGCACCACAAGCAGCACCACAGGCACACAGACATGAGCAGTGTGAGTTAAATGCTCTGACCACCCCCAGGCAACTGCTGGTGTATTCCAAGGGTTGTTCACCCACCTGCAATCAGACACAACTGTTCAAGTATGAACTGGGTTATAATGAGCTGGTTACTCAAGAACCACGGTCTTCAAAGCAATCTGGGGAGAGTTGTCTGCTTTAAACTTGCCTGATGGAACCACAGGGTTTGTCTTGGCGTGGTGAACAAGGATATATGTGGTGTCTCAGGATTGCTAGAATTGTCCCTGGGTGTGCTCTCAGCCCTGTACGTGTTCAGAGAACCTGGTCAGCACTACCCTGTCATGATGCTCTTTCCAAAGCCCTGACAGCTTTCTATTTCTCCATCCACATGGTAAATCTTTCCCAGATCCCAAGGACTCTGGAGGCTGTTTATTCACGCAGCAACAACCCTCAGGTTCATGAACACCCACTTCACAGGGAGTTAGGAACACAAATCTGAAATTCTGGCAATGAATGAAGACCAGAACAGTGACCAAGATCATCCCTCAGCCTTTCTTGATGAAGAAGTGAGAGCCCATGAGCTCATCCCAGTTCTCCCATAACTACACAGACCTGTTTAGACCTCAGGAAGAGCATCAGGAGTACCTCAAGAACAGTTTAGGTACCTCACCTAGATGCAATCAGATGGGAAAGGAAAAATTCCAGCAGTTCTCTGAGACACTCAGCATCCTTGTCAGACTTTCCATCTCTCACAGCTTTAAGCGTCTCACAGCCCCCAAAACCAAAAAACCCAAGACAGACCACCTTGGGAGAGCAATTCCCTCAATGACAACACTCTTTCTATGCTACCCCAGGGTGACCAGAGAGCTGCTGTTTGAAGTTCTGCAGCTGCCCCACCTTTGAGGTTGAGACCTCAGCAGGTGCTGTGCTGCTGGCACAGCTTCTCACCCCTCCTCAGGGGCAGCAGGTCCGACCCAGCACTGAAAAACTGCCCAAGTCAGATTTTAATAACCATTTCTTTCAGCAACACAAGCAAGGAGAAGAGAGAAAACCCAACAATTATCATGCCAGGGCAGAACAAACTGGTGCTGAGGTCCCCAAGCAGCTCCCACACCTGCTGAAAGCTGCACAGCCTCCAGGCCTGCAACCCCCAGCAATAAAACCCAGCCAGCAGCAGTAAAAACAGGGCTCTGCTCATGTGCTTTTGATTTTTATAATGCTGTTTCTTTTAACAAATGAATTTTCAGTGCTTATGGGACTAACAACCTAGCAAATGAACTAAGTATTTATTTGTGGCTTTATTACTCAGCAGACCTATTTCCATGGAGTCTTTTTTCCTCAGGACCCAGCCTGCTCTGCAGCAGCTGGTTTCCATTACAAGCCACTCCAATTCCTTTGCCTCTAATTTCCAAAAGTGCCCACTAACTTGAAGTATTTGGAATCGATACCAAATGGCTGTGGGACCTCATCCCTCTCTCCCCAGGTTCTTGCCCAGGTTTTTCCCCATCTCCCTCGCCGTGCACTGGGCTGACCCAGGTGGCCCAAGTGCTCCAGATCCTCCTCCCCTCCTGACCCCACAACCTTTGTGAAAACCCATGAAGGACCCACAGAGCACAGGGTGACTCACAGAAAGGTTCTCAGGGGGGCTGAGGAAGAAGGTGGCTTGGTCCACGCTCCAAAGACTGTGTGTGACTTTTGGACCACTACAGGTGAGGGGCTAACAGGGGATTTGGGGAGCTCCTCTGGCTGTGAACAGGAGACAGGAATAAGCCAAGGGGCTCTGGAGAGGTCAGGGCAAGCTGCAAGCATGACTTAAGCCAGGATTTCAAGTGCCAGGGGAAATCCTGCTGCATAAACAGACTCCATATTTGTTATTTTGATATGTGTTCTCCCAGACTTGGAAAGTCCCCCTGGCCCCACTCTGAACATTTAGTGAGTCTAAGTCTTCAGCTCAAAAAAAACCAAAAAAAAAAAACAAACACCAGAAAAGAAAAAGAATCTTCCTAGAACAGTTACTTTTGGCTTGGAAATCCTTCCCTATGAGGGTGGGCAGGCCCTGGCACAGGTTGGGCAGAGAAGCTGTGGCTGCCCCATCCCTGGGAGTGCCCAAGGCCAGGTTGGACAGGGCTTGGAGCACCCTGGGCTGGTGGAAGGTGTCCCTGCCCATGGCAGGGGGTGGAACGAGATGGTTTTTATGGTCCCTTCCAAACCATTCTGGGATTCTTCAATTCCATTATAATTACAGAAGGAGCCCCTCTCTCAGGGTATCTAAGTCAAGGCCACTAAGTGCTCTAAAAGGCACTTAAATCAGTTTATCTGCTCCTCTGTTTGCCACTTGTTAAGCATACATTGCCATTGGCTTTCTCAAGCAGCCTGAACACTGTGCAAGGCCCTCTCAGACACACACACGAAGCCTCTCTCAGCCAGTCATACCTAGCTGGGAAAACAGTCCATGTTACACTGAGTAAAGGGATGCCTTGGACACTGCCAGGCCAGGGGTGATGGCAGGACAGGCTGTGCTGTGACTGGGCTGACACCCCAGCACCACGGTGGGGCAGCTCCTCTGCCTTTGCCCAGGCTCTGTCTCTACCCCTCTCTCCCCCTTTCACTCCAGCAATTCAGCTGCAAAATTATCCCCCACTTTTATTTTTTTATTGTTTTTTTGCCATGTTCCAGTTTCTGGTCAGACATCACTCAGGTCACACAGTCCAACTTTGCTGCCCAAAGCCAGGGCAGCACCAGGTGGGGGAACACAGCAGAACCTGGTGGGGAAAGGGTCCAGCACAAGGGGCTCATGCCTCTCTCAGTCACCAAGACCCACTAGGGACAGGAAAAAAGGACTTCTCAGTGATGCCAGGGTGGCTGAGCTTCCAGGGTGCCCCAGGATTTACTCCTGTGAGGTGAAGGCTCAGTGTTAACAAGTGTCTGAAGGCAGAGGAGCAATGAAGGACAATACTGAGATGAAGCCTGAATGAGGACAAATCACGGTCTGCTTCTTCTGCTCCCTGAGACTACAAATGCCCTCTCACAAGCCCCTCCTTATTCTGAAAACCTCAGTGTCCCTTCATGACCAGGCCCTGCCTTTTCCTTTGATAATCTCCACTGGGCCATGGAAAAGTTAAAAGTTCCCCAGATTAAAGTATCATCCTTCAGAGAATCTTTGCCACCAGAATGAACGTGGCAGCTCTCACTTGGAAGCTCAATTTCCATTTTTCTGCCTACTCAGACAAATATTATTGCACTCAGGTCACACACTGAAGGGTTTCTTCACATGTTCAGACTTTGTGTTTTACTAGAAAAATAAAAAAAGCTGGGACTTTGGAAAGCAACAGCGAGATCTGCCTGTGGTTCTCTGCTCCTATTCCCACCCTTTGGAAAGCAACAACTAATTCATGTAACTTCCTGGGCTTTGTGGGCAGACTGCAGGATAAAGTGGTATCTGACTTTGTGGGATCATTTTACGTGGAGAAACATCTAAAATGTTTCAGTGGAGTGATGAATCATAGAACAGTTTGGAAGGGACCTTAAAGCTCATCTTCCACTAGACCAGGCTGCTCCAAGCCTCTTCCAACCTTTTTGAAGGCAAAAGACATTCTTGTTTGGGCAACAGTTGAGAACTGGATGAAAAAAAACCACCTATTTGCTTTGGTTTTAAGCAGCTATTAAGACTTAAAAAAACCCTCCAAACCCCACAAATAAACAAACAAACAAAAAAAAAGGAACCCCCTCCCCACAATTCCTACAGACATCCCTGCAAAACTCCTACTGACATCCAGAGTGTCAAGACTGTGGGATGTGAGATAATTTAAAAAAATAGAAAAGCAAGCACTCCAAAGTCCCAGTAGCTGGATGTCCAGCCCCCCTTGCTCAGGCTGTGCTGCTGTGCCAAGTGAGGAGACATCAGACCTGCAGTGGAAGGGCCTTGGGGGTGACCTGGGGGGTCGGGGGCACCGCTGGGCACTTGGGAAGCCCAGACACCCCTTTGCCCACACACACCGAGCACATCGTGCAGCTCCACGGGCTTCACGTGCTCCTAAAAGCGAGGCTGGCAGCACAGCCTGGCTGGTGGCTGGGGATGAACTGACTCTTCCTGAAGGTAAAGTTCATTTGTGGCCCATTCCTACTCTTTTTTTTCAATTTTTGAGCCGCACAGACAATACCCCAGCACATGCAGTGACACGGTGCTGCTGCAGGCTCCGCTGTCCCCAGGATGGCTGTCGGTACCTCTGTGCTCCTCAGCCAGTGGGACGTGATGGAAACCCCAGTGCAGGCTGTTCCCTCCTGGAGCTGGGGCAGCCCAGGCTGCCTTTGCTGACACACCCTTGGGAGGAAACCCTTTTGTCCCCTTACAACCCAAGCAAGGTGTTGTGGAGCCGGAGTCAATCCACTATCAACATTAAACACATGGAGGGATAAATCCCATGAAGGAACCAATTCACACCATGGAGTTTTATCTACAGCCACGTCCCTGCTGCGTCAGCACCTCAATGTCTACGTGGTCCTTGGCTTAACGTGGGTTAAACCTACTCGTGGGCTCAGCCCACTCCCAGGATTAGCTTTGCTAAGTGACAGGACTGCTGGTGTAAACCTGATGTAAATGGCCTTGGCCCCTTCCCTGGAATGACATTGCTGTGCTTTTCCAATGGAAATGAAACCTATTTGATAAGATAACAAACGCCTGGCAAAGCACATTGAAGTTATGTAAGGGAAAGAATAGGAGGGGGAAAAAACCCCTTGTATAAACAGCAAAACAATACAGCTTTATCTAATCTCTGCAACTTATTGCTGCTTGTCTGCCTGTGTGTGTTTTACTGACAAAATAAAATAAATTGAATCAGCTCACACACGATAACATGCTCTTTCCTACCTCATACTAATTGCTTGGCTAATTGATGTTTGTTGAACTTTCTCCATTTCATTGAGTGATTAGGTACAAAGCTAACAGTTGACATCTGTAGGCGCTTAACTGGCGTCTGTAATTACTGTTAATGTTAAATAATTGTTAGTTAATTGGAGTGGTAACTGACTGAATGGAATCCAGATTGTGAAGCAAAAAGAGACCTAGTTAAATAAACATACATTTTCAGAGAAAATAACATTTTATTACAAGGGAGAGACTAACAGAAGGCCAGATATGGGAGGCCTGCAGGATGCTTCCTTCACAAAATCCCTCACCAGCCTCCAGCCTGGGCTCCCCTCACTGCAGGTATGGCAAGGCACCACCTTGGTCACCAAAACACTCCTATCCCAAGAATGTTTCCACGTTATTTTGAACTGATTAGCATAACTTTACAGCCCAACACTGATTTCTTGAGAAAATCAAATACAGGCTAATCTATAAAACAAACATTCCCTCCAGAACTGATACAATTATGTGTTAGTAAATATTGCCATTTTGCTCCTTAAGACTGCAACAGTTTGACTTTGCCAAAATGAAGAGCCTTAAATGAACTCCTGGGGAAATACAATCACCAAGTGACCCAAAAGGGTACTTGATACCAGCCCAGACAGGTAGGGATGCCCAGAGCAACACCTCCAGCTGCCCCCTCTGCCAGTCTGCTCAGGAAAAGCCAGAGCCTACAGCTGCTTGAACCGTGCCAGCTGCTCTCTGCTTTGCTTTTGAGTTACTAAAGAGTTGTCAGTGAAGCCTTGAAAGGCTCCTGTTAGGAAGATCATAACTTTGAGATTTAAGAATCCAAAAGGTTTTGAAAGAGGCTGCTTTGGACTTTCACCTGTCCCTCTGGGCACATCACATTGTCCAGCAACCTTCTCCTGCAGCTACAGAAGAGCTCTGGGTTTCCACAGCCCTGGCATCTCCCAGCACTGGGATCCCACAGCCCTGGCACCTCACACCCCACCTGACTGCCACAGCCCAGCCAAAAAGCCATCAGCACATAGAGAAGAAGGGGCATGGAAAGGAAGGGACGGAGAAGAGTGGTTTGTGCTCAGGAGATGCAGCCTTAAGGGATGTTATGGAACAAATTCCTTGCTCAGATCAAGCCTCCCTGGCACAGAAATAACTGCCTCACTCCTTTGTGTTCCAGAACAAAGCACCATCTCAAGACATTTATTGACCTTTTTGTCTGCCTGACTCAGATGTCAGAGTGAAGCGACACACCAGCTCTTCTAATTTAACTCGGGGGTCCCAGAAACACGGGCCCCCCAAACCAGCTTTCTCCAGTGCTCAGTCCCTCACTAATGAGACACTGAACTCTCACATGGAAAACACTGAAAAGCCATTTGAAACCCACAAAACACCAGTGACTCAAAGCCACTGCCGGAAAGGCAAGGAGACACCACCATCAGGGTGTCCCCTGGGGAGGGTGAGCCATCAGAACCACCCCACAAAGAGACAGCTGGTGGGATTCAGCAGTCCCTGAGGTTTGCTGGCCCTTACCCAGATCCCTGCAGTGCTGGAGTTGCTCCAGGGATCCAAGAGCAAGTGAGGAAGAAGCATTTCACCGAGAAGAGGCAGCGTGAAGGGCCAACACAAACAGACAGCACCCACCCCACGAACTGAAAGCAACACCGACAACACCCCCCAAGTGAGTGAGGATGTTCCATGGAGTCCTACAGACCCCGGGAAAGGAGGGAGGCAGCCCCAGGCAGTTCTCTGGCACACACTGCCACGTGCTGTCTGCACGGAACAGGATCCACTCACACTCAGCACAGACGCCGTGGGGATGGTTTACTTTAGAGTGAGAGCATCTCTCCACAGCCAAGGATCTCCTGTGAACGCATCAGCAGGGAAGGAGCTGCCAACTTTAGCTCCCTCCTTGTTTACAGAAACAGATGTTGTAGAGGATCCTCAAGAAACGCTTCAGCACAGACAGGCGGGGGAGAGACAACAACAGGCCTGTTTTTCCAGGGCAGGATATTGCTGGAGAACCACCTAAAAAGCCAGGGCTTGATCCGACTGGTATTTCAGCCACCAGTGAAGCCTCCTAACCCAGACGCCTTGATCTACCTCCAGCTGAGAGAATAAATATTTCCCTGACAGCTGGTGGTGCCACACAGCAGAAGGATTCATAAAGTTTACATGAACATCCTGTAAACAATTTGAACATAAAAAGCTCTAACAGCCCAATTGTGTTTCTGATCAAAGGCAAACTTCAACATACAGCACAAACGAAAACTTCACCACTTTGGGACTCATTTCTCCCTCCAGGAAAAGCTGTTTTCCAAGGGTACGTAGGAGGGAGTTAACATAAATGAACTACACAGTCGTAGAATGAGCTGCCTGCTCTGCAGCTTCAGATGTGTCTATTTAAATTATTAAGAGATAATGGAATGTAATTGTGCTGAGAAGTCACGTTACAAAAATTCATGAACAAACCCTGTACTTTGGCCTGGAATAATGGTGCTGAGGTGACACTCCCAGAGGGTAAGGGGAGTTCTGTTCCTTCAGAGACACACAGAGCATAAGCAGCAATCCCAAACTGGAGGGGCCAACCTGCAGGGAGGGAGGGAGGAAGGGAAGGGGCTGCAGGCAGGGGATGCACTCCTCTGCCAGCCCTTCTCCAACTCATTTATTCAGATGTTGACAGCTCCTTTGTCAAGCATTACCACGGGCCCAGACCCTTGGGTGCTCATCTCCCACCACAGCCACCTGGATTCCCATGGGAACCATTTCCCTGGGTAATTCAAGCATTGCAAGGTGAAGTGTTCCTCGCCGAGGGATGGAGTGCAGGGCTCTGATTCACAACCAGGGACAACTCATTTCGGTGGCAGCTGCAGCAATTCCTGCTCTGAGGACCAAACCATTTCCCTGCCAAAGTGCCAGCCCTGCTGCAGACACAGCTCAGGACAGGGGACCTGCAGGAGCAGTGGCAGCACAGAGCTGAGCTGGGGACCCCCCAGCCCTTCCCACCACTCAGCTCTGACACGTGTCCCAGCCCTGAGGGGTCCCAACATCCACCTGCTGCCCTGCAGAGCTCTCAGGACCCTCCCAGACTCAAGTTAGTGCTCCGAGGGCACAGACTCCTGAATGGGTGCTGAGACACTTCTCCTCAAAGAGTTTTACCAGCAAGTCAAGGGAAGTTTTTGGAGGGACCTCACTTTGATTTAGATTTTTTTAATTCTTAGTGTCTTCTGAGGAAGGGACTGTTCCACATTGCACATCCACACTAATGCATCAATCCTTGAGCTCATCTTCAGCCTTGAAGCCCACAAATAAATGACAGAAAGGGGCAAAATGTGTATACAGGACCTAAAAAGCTTCAGGACTTCTACATGCTCCGTAAATAGACTATTTGCATAATTTCTGCTACCTCAGTTATAAATATTTCTAGAAAAGAGAAAAAAAAGGTGGCAAGGGAAACAAAAGCAGCGTGTGAGCCATGGGTGGCTGCAGGACACCCAAGAGGACCAGCTGTGGACGCTTGTCAGCCTGCCCAGCAGCTCCGAAGGTTTTATCATGATTTACCCAAGGCAAATCTGACCTTTCTTACGAGTGAGTTTTGTTGCTTTTGGCAAAAGGAGCCGTGGACAACACGGTGGGGAAGAACTGGCTTGGAAGCAAACAGACTGAACGGCAGAGAGGGGACTTGAACTTGGAATCCATCAAAGTGACAGCCCCCGGGCAGCCCCAGCGTCCCCAGGGCACACACTCAGAGGAGGCAGCAGCCTCCCCACCAGGGCCAGAGCCCTGCACCTGCCTGCCAGCAATTACTGACATTATCTCCACACAGGGGAGCTTTTCTGAGGCTCTTTTCCTGATATTTAGTAGTTTGAATGCTAATCCCTTTGACAAAACTGTCCCCTATGCTTTTTCTGTCCTCTTTCCCCTTAATCTCTTTCTCCCAGTGGAAAAAAAAAAAGAGAAAAAAAAGGAAAAAAAAATACCAGCCAGCCTAGTTTGGCCGCACCTGGATTTGCATTGATTCCTCCCTTGTCATTCATGTTACCAACAGGAATTAGCATATGGCTTTAAGGGGAAACTCAGGAGGAGAAAAGAAAGATGCCATTTTGATGGAAATAAGGGGCAAAGGAATAATCTACCATCAACTAAAAAGCTTATTTGTGTACGGTTTCCCAAGCAAAGCTTCGAAAAGCCCATGTTGATTTTAGGCTACACAAAGAAACCCTAATCCTTTCAAGGGAACTAAATCACCAAAGAAAAGTACCTCGGAAGAAAAGGCTCCCTGTCAAGCATGGGTATTCACATCCAAAGGGATGCCACGAACCAAGCTCCGTAAGTAAACAGAAATAAGAATGTGGGAAATGTGTTTGAGTCAAAAAAGAAAACCAAAGGAAGAGGAAGAGGGGCCTGCTCTTCATCAGCCCCTCCTGGGGAGGAGAGGAGCCCCTCACCCTGGTTACAGGAATGTGGATTCACGGCTTCTCCTGCCCTGGCCCAGCCCCAAGAAAGGGCTGCTCAAATGCCAAAGCTTTTTACAGCAAATTAGCAATATAAAGATGCAGTCACATGTAGTTTGGGGGCCTGGGGTCACTCCAGACACGCAGCTCTTCCCTTCTAATGGCTCTGCCACCTATTCTCCGCCTCCGGAGGGGCCGGGGAACCTGTAAGTGCCATTAATCACAAAGGATAGATCAGCTTGCCAAGTGAGATAACCTCGTTAGACCACAGAAGGAATCCAGACTGTGCTTCCAAAGGATGCTAATACATGAAAAACAGGGCTATGGGTCTGTAACGCAATTAAATCCAGGTATAATTCCATATGCAAGCAGAAGACTTCAGAGGCAGCGTGGGAATCCCAAAGGTAACGAGGTCACGGTCTGTCCCCAGTTAAACCACTGCGACCCCGGGGAATTAAAGGGCATAGAAAAACACTGGAGTAACAAACCAAACCCAGGGAGAAGCACACAGGGCAAATATTGAGCGAATCCACACCCGGCCAACAAAACAGACCTACATTTCCAACCAACCAAACCTGTCCCTTCGAATGCAAACCAACTCTGGCACCCCAAACCCCCAGCCAGCCAAAACCCTGGGCTTACAGCGGGAGCTCAGCCCTCCCTGAGCAGTTCCCTGAGCTGCCACTGACCACACCGGGGTAAAAACCAGGCGCATTTTCCAAGCTTTGAGTTATCCTCCTTTGCACCACTCACGCCTGGAGCTGCTCCCTCCACCCTCCTTGCAAAAACACCGACCAAACCAAAAACAGGAATTAAAAGCAAAAGCTCCCCAAAGCTGTGCCACTAACACCACTCCAGGCCCAGCCCTGCAGGGCAGCTCACTGCTGCTGATTTAGGGCAAATTTCCCCTTAATGTACTGTTATATCATTAGCCACTCTCTCTTTGGATTGCTGTTTGGAAGAAATTAATGGGATACTGAATATTTAAATGTGGCCCTCTATATCATTTATTAACTCTACAGAAAGCACACAGCACAGTAAGCCATGGTTTATGACTATTATCCTGTGAATACTAAACGTTGGCTGGTTATTACTGTCAGCAGTGCAAATTGGCTATTCATAATTCCACGTCTATCATGGAGCTGATGAGTAACAATCAAGTTAAAACATTTTGAAAACTCTTACAGTTATTTAAATGAGCTTAAATTAAAGCCATTTGTAAAATAAACTATTCCCTAATATTGTTATTTAAATTAATTCTGACCTGGCAGGCAATGCATTATTTAAAGCCTATATTTTATATTAAGCAAAGCAATTACCAAGCATACAGAACACGTCTGAAACCCAGAGAAACATAAAAAGCACTAACAAGCTGATTGCGACATTTCTGCAAGACAAGTTACATTTCATCTCCCATTGAAATTGCCATGAAAAGAAACGTGTGGGGAAAGATAAAAAAAAATATCTGTTTGGGATGTGAATTGCAGTCTTACCTTTATTTGTGACAGCGTTGAACAGTTTCTCAGAGCTGGCATCAGATGCCTGAAAGACCAATAAAACACAAAACAAAACAAAAAGTTACATTTTGTAGCAGTGATAGATTTCCAAAGGCACCGCGCTGTATTTATACCCAGGCAGAGGAATGTATATTTTAGGGAAACAAATCAGGAGACAAAACCAGGAGCGCTGGAAGCGGCGGCTCCGGGGCCGTGTCCATGAGGTGGTGCTGTTTGGCTGTGCTTCGCCGCCCTGCAGTGCAGAGATTTCCTTGGAAAGACTCTATTTCATAAAGAAATGGGGCTTTTCTTCACCATCAGCTGCACAGAAACCGGATCTTTGTACTGTCCTTATCCAATATGTTCCAACACCGATTTTGCGATGGAGAAGAATCTTGGTTTGGAATCAGGCAGCCCAGATTCGGGAATTTCCAGAACTGCAGATTTCTTTATTAAATTTTAAAGTATTTTTGGGAGCCCTACTGTGGCAACATTCGATTTTTACCACCTTCAAAGCGATGCTGGTGACTTAGCTTAGTAATTTCATAAATTGTTGCTACCGGCTCTTTGAAAAATAAAAGAGTATGTTCGTATTTAGGATGAGCATTTCCACATCAGATTTGCCCTCCTCAGAATAACTGACTCAACACCACACTCCGTGTAAACTAATAAACCTTTTCTTTTTTTTTGGCTGAAAATTAAACCTTATCCATGGAGGATTTTACTCCTAATACCGTGTTAGCACCCTGTCTGCTCTTGGTGGTTCACATGCCAACGTGCCAGTTCCACTCTGTGCCCACTGTAAAAAACCTTACTTGGGTTTCACACAAAACCAGTGAGTTCTCCTTTCAGAAACTCGAGCAGCACAAAACCAGCCAGGGAAGGGAACAGCAAAAATGTTATTTTACAAACACCCTGAGCCCAAAAGCAGGAACCCCTGAGTTTATGCAGTTGTGTGCTGCTGGCTTCGGGCACACACACACACACCACACACATACCCAGTTACAGCCTGAATTTCTCACACCTCTGCACCCACAAATGCTGTTCCATCCAGAACTGGAGCTTGGATCCAGCCCTGTGAGAGACAGGCTGCTTTTGGAAAATACATGGAAAACGTGCTCAGTAACCAAACCCTGCAAAAACAGGGTTAAAACACAATGCTCGAGAAAGATTTTAGTGTTTTCCTACAAACTGTTTTCTTGCTGGATTCAGGAAAAATAATTAAAAACACTGTTTGCAAAGCAGGCTGTGAGGTTTGGTTTTTTTTATTAAAGGGAAGGAATTTCTCAATTCAAAACCAGATAAAAACAACCAGACAAGCAACATAAATGTTCGCTATCTCGACTGAACTAAAAACTTCACTGTGAAACTCCCGATAAATAAGGAGACACGGCTCAGACTGTGTATTGCAGTGTAGTAATACACTGAAATAATTTGTTAGCCCTCAAGTTAGCAACAGACAAGATTTCTATGATTAATTATTAAAAATAGCTTTTTTCTTTTTCAGACTTCTAGACAGATTTTACTAGATTACCGGCTGGCTTATTTAAAAGCTGAGCTGGTGCATTTCGTCTCGATTAAATACCTTGTAAACACTGGATTTATTACCCAATGATGGATTTATTATTCAGTGACGACTTTCTCTAAATTAATGAAAATATGTGAATAACGTACAAATTGAAGAGATCAAGAAGGCCATGTGCTTTAAAGAGCAGCCCAGTATTAGTCCAGCAAGAGCTCAATGCTTTCCTACCCTTGCCAATCAGCCTGCTTAAAAATAATCTTTCCCAGAGAATTTCAGCTGTTGTTGTCTTTTCAAACACAGCCTTTCTCTGAAGTCAAAACTCTACGAATCAGTCCTTCTTTTTACAAAGAAAATCCAATACTAAACCCCAAAAAAACTTCTTACAGTTTCAGCTATTACTTTATTTTACTGTTTCAAAACAAAACAGCACAGGGAAGCTCCAAGTTTCCTAATCACTTGATTTTTCCAAACACTACAAAGAGGAAAACATCTTTTTTAAGAAGTTTGCTCTAACACCAAGTGTAAACCAACAGACTGGTCTTAAGTCAGGGTTTTTCAGGTGAAATCTTTTGCTGTGCTAACACATAAACCAGTCACAGACCGTGCTGTGACACCTGGAAGTGGCACATCTTGGAAATAACGTGGTGGACAACAGAGCCTGCTCGGGACCGCTCCGGAGCAGCCTGGCCGATGATTACCCTCACAATATACATATAAAAAGGAGTAATTTTACAAAGACAAATCTCGCCCGAGACCGGATCTCATTTTGCATTACTGACCACACACAACCGAATGGGAGAACAACCTGAAACAACCCCATTGCCTGTGCTACCATAAAAATAACCCAAACCCTGCCTCGAACGGTGACGTGGAACTTTGCCTGCCTGTTTCGTTACTTAAAAATTGGGGTTTAAGTATAAAATAGCGATTAGGGTGACGTGCCAGTGATACAGAAGCAAATACAATCTCTGCCAGCAGACAGTGTATCAGTTTCCACACAACTACTATTTTCCCACAGTCAGGCAGTCGCACCGCGCAACAACGCTAAAGGAACAAAAAGCCACGTTAATTTAAAAATCCGCGACAACTCCGCTCTCGCCCAGAAGGATGAAATTCAGTGCTGACCTAAACCCTGCTCCGTGCTGACAGGGATCTGCGGAGACAGCAAAGTGCCTTTATGTCCACGGTGGGAGCGATGCGGCCAAACCTGGATGTTTAAGCGGCGGAGCTCGGCTATCCCTTCCCTCACACAGCCCAGCGCAACTCTCTCTTCATTGCCCTTTATCCCGATCCTGCCGGTCTCAGCTGAGCAGCAGATGAGCAGACACTGCCTGCTGGCTCCGTGGCATGTGGGGACAGCCCCGGGCTCTCCGGGGTGCTCTGCCCGCCGAGCCCACTCGGTTTCGGGGTGCGCTCCCCGGCTCCTGCACGGACGGAGCCGGAGCTACTCACACACAGCTCCCTCCCTCGCATTTCGGCCCTTTTCCCTTACAAATCCCCTCGTTACCAAGCGCAGCTTAATCCTTTTCACCGCGAAATGAAACAAGTCAGCAATCCCTGGGCTAAAAAAAAAACAAACAACCAACAAACCACCAACAAACCACACAGAAAAAAATCATTAAAAAATGACCTAAAGAGTATTTTTCCCCTCACCAAGGAATGCGCTGCCATTCGGGGGGATGGATGACTAAAATATTTCCTGTCCAGCCATCGCAGCCTGACTCACGGCTGGCACGGCACGGCACGGCCCCGCCGCGGCATCTGCACCGGCCCCGCACCTGCCCGCGTCCCGCATCGCGCCCGGGGGTGCCCGGGAGAGCCGCCCGCTCCCTCCATCCCTCCATCCCTCCCTCCGTGCGCGGGGGTCCCGCTCGGGGCCGGGCCGAGCCCCCCGCCCCGTTACCTGCGGTGCGGGCGCTCGGCGGGCCGGCGGCCCCGCGGCTCATGGCGGTGCGGGAGGGGCGGGCGTGTGTGCGGGAGCTCCGGTCCCGGCGCGGCTCTTCAGCGTCCCGCGGCCGAACCCCAACTAATCCTCCGCGGGGAACCAACTCCGGGGCGCGGGCGTGCGGGCCGCCGGGCGGGCATCCTCCCGGGCCGCCGAGCGCCTCCCCGGCTCCCGCAAGATGGGTCCCGGCGGGGCGAGCCGGAGCGCGGCGTGCGGGGCTGTGCGGGGCGCGCTAGCGGAGCGGCGGCAGGACAAAGAAAACCATGTGCGGCGGCGGCCGGGGGGCACCTCCGGGTGCGGGGCGGTGCGGGGCGGTGCGGGCGCCTCCGCCCTCCCTCCGCAGCTCCAGCGCCGGCGGCAGCGCGTCCCTTCCCTCGGGCGGCTTTTTGGGTTTTCTTCCGCAGTTTCGGTGCGTTTTGGGGAGGTTTTCTTTTGAGGGAGGGGAGGGCCGGGGGCGGGAGGGTGGTGATTGTTTTTGTTTGGGTTAAAAAGTCATGCCCGTCCTCTCCAGAGCCGAGGCGAGCTCCCGCCGGGCGCCGTCCCTGCCGCCGCGCTCAGGTGAATTCCATCGGGGAGCGGCACCGGCCCGGCCCCGGCTCCTCCAGCCTCGCAAGCCTGTAATCCCCGCGGGGGCGGCCGCTCCGCGCTGCTCCGCCCGCCCGGGATGCGGGATGCGGGATGCGGGATGCGGTGCCGGCCGGAGCCCTCTCTCCGCCCGCGCTCGCTCCGCACTGCGCGGCGCTCCCGGAGCCGCTTTCCCAGCGCCGCTTCCCGAGCCCGCCGGCTCCGCCCTCCGCGCCCGCCCCGCCCCGCGCCCCGCAGGACCGGGGGAGGCTCCGCGGGACCCGCCGCGCCCCCTGCGCGGACCCTGCGGGGGCTGCGGGGCGTGCGGGGCCGCCCCTCGGCGGGGGCGCGAAGGGAGCGGCGTGGGTGCTGCGGGATGGGTGCTGCGGGGTGGGTGCTGCGGGGTGGATGCTGCGGAGCTGCCCCCGGGAAGGCGGCACACACGCACAGGAGCATCAGTCGCTGAGGCTCCGCGGGAGGAAACACGATCGAAAACATTGTATTGCGTTTAGCTACTTTTGTTTGTTTGTTTGTTTTAACGGAAATATATATATATATATATATTCTTTTTTTTTTTTTTAAGGTGGGACAAAAAAGCAGTGTCCCCGGGTGGCCTGACGGGGACCCCCGGCTGCTCAGTGAGTTGTGGTGCCTCCCCGAGCCTCCCCCGTGCACAGCCCCGCCTGGCTATCCCCAGCACCGAGCACTGCTGTGGACGGGCAGTGGATTTCCTGCTCGCTGTAGGTTTTCTGTAAGCGCCGCATACCATTAGTGAGAGCCACGGCGGAACATAAACCCACAGACACACGGTGATACAAACGATCATTCACTGGAGTGCCGCAGTTGGAGCCAAATGGTGTTCCCTGGGAAGACGAGAGGCAATTATGGCATTGGCACAGTAGCCCCACAGGGTGAGATGTTTCCCGGGAAAGGGAGAGGTGCTAAGAGAGGACGGGTGGGCTCTTGAGGCCTTGCCCAGGGGGTATTTTCAAGGTTTCAAATCTTGAAAATGGGTTTCAAACCAATACTGGGCTAGGAGTGCTAATGGAATTAAACTCCTGTGGGTTCCGCTTGGATTTGAGCTAAATCGTCAGAAATAGGGTTGACAAGCCCTGCTCACCCAACTCCTGTGCAGAGCTCAGCCTGGAGGAGGTGACTTTCCTAAGGAGAGGATGGGAACTGCCTACACCAGCCAGGAGACGAGAGCAGAGCTGGAGCTGTGGGTGCCTGGTCGGCCTCACCTGAGCCAGGAGAAAAGCTACGCACCCCAAATCCTACAGGAGATGGAAAGACACGCTTATGTTCTGGCCTGGTCCAGGCTCCCCTTGGGGACAGGATGGTGTGAGATGACAAGGGACTGCCCTTCTCAGGCCCAGGACACCGAGGGGTGCGTGTGGCTCCGAGCTCTCCCCAAGCAGTGCCACAGTGACCAGTGGCTGTGGTGGCCCTGCCCACAGCAAAGCCCTCAGCATGTGAGGGCAACGAGGGAAGTGTGGTCTGACTGTCCACACAAGTGCCATTCTTAAGGAAGAACTCCTAAGAACACCTTCCTACCTACTGCTGATGTAGAGCTACAGAAAATATGCAAATATTTCCCGTTTGTTCCATCACTGTATGATCCATGCAAGAACAGTTTTCCCCTGAGCAGCTTCTCCAAGAGTCTTTGCTGAGGTGCAGTCCCACTGACTGCAGTGGTTTCTTCTGGGACAGCTGCATGGGAAGATCAAATGACAATACACAGGAGATGAAGGCACCCACCACAGCTCCCGTGGCTGCAGACACCACAGTGCTTTCCAGAGTGGGAATGCTTGGGTAAAACTGTGGCAAATGGTCTGCCACTGGGAAATGAAAGGATTGTGGCCAACTTCAGATCCTGCTTATAGCAATGGAAATGAGTTCTCCAGGGCTGTCCACCTTAGCAGGGTCAGCCTTAGATTTCCACAGCCTAACTGAGCATGGATTTTGGCTGTTCAAATTTCACAGGTTTTTGCATGTAATAAGTGTATATTTGCATCTAATAAATATATATTGCAAAGATTATCTTGTGCCATCAGAGAGGTGGTTTCTATCTAGAAACCCATCTAGAGATGGCTTCAGCTCTGGTCTCTGGAATCAACAGTGGACAGTGGCCAAAAGCTATTTCAGAGCTCAACAAAGGAAATGGATGGCTTGCGTGCAGATTCCAGTCTCCACCAAAAATAAATTAATAAAGGCATTAAACTGGCAGAGTGTTCTCTCTACAACAACTGGAGCACTCGGGGACTGCATGGACTGGCAGCGAGGCTGTGCCTGGACAAAGAATTAAATGCACAACATGAAGGTGTGGCAGCTCATATATATTCTATGAGCACCTTGGTCAAGACTTTCCTCATCCTGACATGGTAAGAGCAGGTCTAATTAAAGCCTAGGCTCCTCACAAGACTTTAATTTGGTAAATTTAGCCTGGATTAAACTACAGACTTGTCTGTACTGGATTTTTCCAACGTTAACCACATGCCACACCTGAAATCTCAGCATACACAGAATCAGAAATGCATTTACCTGCTCGTCTCCCTGGGGCTGTGAGGGTTTATTGGCAGGGCTCTGGGCCTCATTATGTTCATTATTCGTGCCTTAGAGATAAGTTGAGGACCTCTGTTTTCCTGCTACAACATTATCCATGCACAAAACGTCTTGTGTAATTCTGAATGAGAAATTTGGAGTTTGGAAATTCACCCAAAGCCAAATTAAGTCAAAGGGACCCCTCCTTCCCCCAGTGATTTCAATGGCCTTTGGATCAAGCTTCCCCTTCTGACAGCAATACTTTCCTGTGTTTTAGGTTATGCCTGGATGGGTTTTTGAAACCTTCTGTCTCTTATCTACATGGGACCTTGCCAGAATTTTTTTCATCTGTCTGTGGTCTCTGTCAGCGTCGACATTTGTTTCTGCCACAACAACAGCCAAATGAAGTGCATTGAACTTGGATCAAAAGTAATTTCAAGATCTTTCACTCTCTGGAAGAGGGTTTCAGATCCAAGTATTTTATAAAAATGACCTAAAGCTGCCCAGACAGCAGGCAGGGAAGCAGACATTTGTTTCCAAGTCATGGAGAATTCCAAAGAAGAATTACCCATCTCTGGCACAAAGACCAAACGAATATTGAAATTACAGCAGATTATATTGGATTAAATTATTTATGGCAAACCTCACCTCACCTGGAAGGCTCTGCAGCTTTTTTTCCTGGCAACATGAAAACTGGATATTCCAATTCTTTGGTATTCTGTCAAAGCCTGGAAACATTTATATTTCCATTAAGTTGCTAACCTTCCCAGAAGACACCATGGTGTCTGAGTTTGGAGCGTGATTATTGCGCCTTATAAAGTCCTCCATAATGCTTTGAAAACATACATGATTCTGTCCATTACTGCATAGGAGATGCAGGGTCTTTTCCCCAAGAATAGAATTTATGGAGCTCTCAGTGGGATTTTATGACTCTGAACACAAGCCACGGCATAATGTCCCAAGCAGAAGGTACTTAAACTCGAGGTTCAAGAAAAGGACCTGTTCTCAAGAGCGACCTCGACAACGGCGGAATCGCCGCTGGGTGAGGCTGTAAAAAGGTCACGGCAGATGCCAGTAAAAGTAAATGGTGCTGAGGGCAGGTCCTGCCAGGCTTGGCACTGCTGTGGGTGTGCTGCCCGCCCCGAGGTGGGCAGCCCTGGCAGGGCATGAAAGCGATGCTGCCCCGACAGCCCTTCCAGCAGGGGCAGGGCACTCACGTGGGGAGAGGGTGGCACAAACAGCCAGTGCCCCTTTGGGAAGCAAGCAGAGCTCCTGGATGTAGAACATCCCTGGCTAAGCCTCCATGTAAGTCAGGCTTTTCATTTGACAAAGCACAAAACTTTTGCGAGAGCATATTAATGACAGTGCAACTTTTTTTTTTATTATTTTTATTTTTCTGCAGCATTTGCAAAACTAAACCCCTTTGTAATCCCTTCTTTTATGCAGAACAGATTGCAGTTTTAAGCAGAGGCCCATAAACTGCAGGTTCAAAGAAACCTGAAACTGAATTAGCATAAAAGCTGGAATTCTCATTTAGAGGAACAGCAAGGCAACCGCTCTGCAGGCAGTTTTATGATTAGGGTTTCAAATGGAAACAAAGATAAAAAGTGGGGCTCAGGGAACAATAGGGCTGCTCTCTCTTCCCTCTCCTTACAGCTTGGCCCTATAAAATACTAAGTGGTCTCCACTGCTTCCGAGGACAGAATTCAGCCCAGATTTGCACACGTGGAGAGGTTGGATAATTTTCTGAACCCATTTGCCGTACCAAAGAGAAATCCTAACTGTCCTACTGTGTGAAGCCATTTCCCCCACAGGCTTCTCCAAACAGTGTGAAATCCTTGAGATGAACCCCACAGTCATCTTTCCTTGCCATTGACAACCATGAAGAGTGAGAATCCCCAAAGTGCCTCCTGGCTGTAACTTTTCAGTCAGAAAATACATGCATTTTATCTCTTCCTCTATAACCCTTCCTGTGCTTTGAATTCCCAGTTACTAAATACATGATGGAGCATGGGTTGGCTGCATGTAGCTCCTGGAGACCTTGCTGGGCTCTGAGCTGCTTCCCACACTGCAGCCTAACCAGAAACATAAGATCCTAGCACTGGGTAAGAGGATAAAATATAAATTCTTCCCCATCCACCAGCACTCCTGTAGTACACTTCATAAATGCACCACTTGAAAGCTGTGGCCATTATCCTCCCCTAATTTCTGCCTGCTAGCAGGTTCTGCAACTGAAGAAGTATTTCAAATTAATTTGTCTGTCAATATCTGGGTACTGAATCACCTAATAAGAGAAATATTTTTCATTCTCTTCTTCTCAGTCAGAAGAAGAGACTTTCTTATCACCAAATAAAGCATCCATTATTGCGTGCTGGAATCCCATTCCGTCGTCCAGGTCATTTTTAGTGCAGAAAATGCTGAATCAGCACCATAAACCAATCAAGTAATTTCTTTCATTTTCTAACATTCAAGCAAAATAATGAAAATCACATCTCATTTGATGAGGAGAATATACGACAGAAATCTCTTCTTCCAAGGATAATTTTCAAAGAGGTATGCCAAGGCAAGAAATACTGTTGCAAAACCATGTGGCTAATGTAGGGGCTCTTCTGCTGAACAGATAAATTCCATTTTTGACTGTCATCTCCTATTTAGATAGCAGATTATGAACAATAAATCTGTACCTTTAGCCAGCTTCTAAACCATGCAAAGACATTAACTTGGCAAAAGAATGACCATTACTTTGATGAATGAAACATTCACCTAAAATATTCATGTACAGGATGATAATGTCCAATTGATAACCAGAAAACACCCACCCCAGTGTAGATTTAAATAACTGAGATGTATATGAGAGAAACCGAATCATGTACATAAGAGGAGTTATTATGGCACTGTTAGGAGAACCAACAAATGAAAAAAAAAAAAGCTTGATAAATATTTTCCATAACAAAACACAATTGGTTTCAGTGGGATACAGCTCTGTTTCTCATTAGTTATCCTTCACTTGTCAGACAAGTTCCATATTTCACCGAAACCCGCTGAGTATTCTTTCTAGTTTGCTGGGGAAAGTGGCCATACATTTAGCACGTTCCCTTTATGCTGTGTGTTTTCACAGGTCTTTCTTTAAAACACACTGTACATGCTTTTGCTTCTTTCCCTCAGGATAGTGGGTTTCGACATCCAAGAAGAGTTTAAAAGCAGGTAACAAGTCATCACTTTTGAAGCTGCAGAGCAGCTGAAGAGGTGCAATAGCCCCAGCAGCCATTATCAGTGCCTGCCAGGGTGCCACGCTATCAAGTTATATGATAAAGCACTCAGCTGACACCAGAAAAATAATCATTCTCTCTCTCCTGCACCACCCCCTTTTTCACAAGGAGGCTTTTTACACTCATTAAATGCAACCTTATCTCTGAAAGACTGCAATCCTCAGCAAATGACAAGTGTGCCTAATCTCATTTTCTGACAAGCGATTCTGACAGCACCTTCCTTTTGATTTCTAAGACACGTAGCTAGACATATATTAATCTGTCAGTCATCGCCCCTAGGAAGGATGGAAAAAAAGGAGAGACAGAGATGAACATTTGTGAATGTGAAGGGAACAAGGCAAGAAAGGACTAAGGGTCCTTTTCTGGCTATTTTAAGCACTCAGCTGTGTTTCTCCACTCCTCCCACCCCAACATGGCACCCAAGCCACTCTTGTGCAGCAGAGCTGCCAACCTACCTGCCTGCAGAGCTGGGTTAACCTGCATTTCATTTCAGGTGTGAGTGTGGCCCAGCAGCTGTGGACTAGCAGCCAGCTGGGTGTGTTTTCAGGTTTTCCCTTGTGTCAAAGGCAGCTGGACTCTCATTTCATTTCTCTGCACCTCAACTTCCAGCATTGCATAAACCCCAAGTGTTATTGTCACCATGGCACTTATTTTAGCTACAGACACGGGACTTCCCAGGACTGATACTATAAAAAGTTGAGCCTTAATTCCAAATTTACAGATCATGAAGCGTTCTGCAATAACACTTTTATTTTGCAGCAAGAAATGCTTTGTCATTGCAGTCAGTGAAGCCCCGCTTGGCTTTGGTGGCCAGCCTGGCTGGCATGTGTTAGCAGGTACAGGCAAAGGCAGGTTGGATAAAAGCAGCAAATCAGTGTCAGATCTTCACAATTTTGGATGAAGGCTCAAAGTGCTGTAAAACGAAAGCCTTTAGTACATCACAGCCTGGCAAGGTGCAAACTGGAGAGGCTGAGCAGGACTGAGTCCAGTTGCGTTTGGAGGCTTGGAAAAGGTAGGATTTGCAAGAACCCCTGACTAAAATATGAGAAGGTGCATTTAAAGCCTGAGTGTGTTATGGGGCCATGACAGTGAATGTGAATTGGTGCAGCTTGCCTGGATTTGCCACTCAGCAAGTGTGCAAAATCCAGACACTTTCTGCATGATGTATGGCATGATAAGGAGGAATGGCTTTAAATGAAAGATTTAGACTGGATATTTGGAAGAAATTCCTCCCTGTGAGGGTGGGGAGACCCTGGCACAGGCTGGGCAGAGAAGCTGTGGCTGCCCCATCCCTGGAAGTGTCCAAGGCCAGGTTGGATGGGGCTTGGAGCAGCCTGGGCTAGTGGAAGGTGTCCCTGCCCATGGCAGGGGATGGGATGAGATGATCTTTAATGTCCCTTCCAACCCAAACCAGTCTGGGATTCTGTGATATAGGCTGGTGAGTGCAGGGCTGGGGGGTGGGAGGAGGTAGCTGGTTGGTAGTTACAAAACTGCAAAGGGGTGTAAAATAAGTGAGATTCTACAAATGGGACCCAAAGGAGGAAAGAGATTAAATGAGGTGGGAGGCAGTGTACTTTATCTTACACAGCCCTATTAGTTATGTTCCTCAGAAACACGCCTTCTCCCTCTTAACATGTGAGTCATATTAATATTTCTACCCACCAAATGGCAAATTAGAGTGAATTATACAGATTTACCATCTAACATTTGCTTGCTGACCCACCTGCACTCGCAGAGAGCCTCCCCAGCTGGCTGCACCTCCTCCTGCCTGGGGACATCCCAGGCACTGCAGCTCCAGCCTAGCCCAGCTCACATCCCTCAGCTAAGAGCTCCTCTCCACCTCCTCTCCCTTCTGCTGCACGATATTGTAGTACTGGAGAAACTTTATTGTTCATAATGGGATAAGGAAAAAAAAAATCCAAGCAAAGTACAAAGGGGCTTCTCTGTAGTGCTTTAAAGTGATGCCATTTTCATAGTAATATAGTCATTAAGTACTTGTTTGATGGTGCAAAAAGTAGGCCAAGATCTTTGCTAATACATTTAATTAATCAATACCTGCACTAGAAGATGGGAACAATTAAAGTTTTCCTCCTCACTCAGACAAAGCAGCAGAAAGCTTGTGATCTACTTAAGGAGCCTGCCACTCAATGGGAAGATGAAAAGACTTCTTTAGTTTTACTTAAGAGCTGAAATCATGTTAATACTCCAAGTGTTTAGGAGAAAGCCAGTAAATGAGCAGTGGCAGGAAAGCTGACTGCTGTCCCCAGCCTCGTGTTTCCACCCTGATGTCATCATAACAGGAAAAATCACAAATGTGTTCTGGAGTTCACTGAGCCTGAAAATAACCCTGGGGATATTTCCTTGCCATGCAGAACACTTGGATAACTGGGCCTACCAGAAACACCCCCAGCTACTGCTCATGGGCCTGAGGAGGGTAAATGTAAACATGACCCTGCAGTTTACATTTCTGCTGGGTTTTTATTAAAGAAGGATTTTCTAGTTGCATCTAAGCTTCAGGATGTAGGAAAGAAGGTGTTGGCAGAAAAAGTTGTGTCCTGTGGGGAAAAGTGGTGGGAGAGAACTGGGCAGTTCACTGTGCAGACCTCTGGCTCAGGGAAGGAACCCTCACAATGAGGGCTACTGATACAGGCATCAAATAAGAGAAAATTGCCTAAAATCGGCCCAAAATGCAGCTGTCCTTGGGGGACTCCAGCTCTGCACCTGGAGCAGGGGACACCAGCACCTGAGGGACAACACTTATCTCTTTTCCACCTCTCAGGACACCCAAAAACACGCCTTGGCCGTCATCCTGGTGGGCCACAGGCTGCCAGTGTTGGCACATCTCCCCTGCACCCACTGCCTCGGCTGTTTGGGCTCCAGGAAGAACTTTGGGTAGGGGTCTCCTGGCACGAGGTGCAGTGCAGCCACCGGGGAGGAGACACTCCTTGCAACCAAGAGGCAGGACAGTGAACAGGTCGCAAAGGACATGGTTGTTTCCCACTCCCCAGGGGAGGAACATCAAACAAGACCAATGCAGGTAGTGCCAAAAACTGAATGCTGCCCAGTTTCACCTGCTGTCTGATCCTCTGGTGAGAGCAGAACCTCATCCAGGACCTCACAGCCTTCTGCTATGGAACCATCACGGACATGTGCTGACCTTACAGCACAAGAGAAAGCACAGGCACAGTGTTGTGTTGAAAACAAATTATTTTTTCATGCCATCATTAACAGAAATGTAAATGCAAATGACCTTATAATTTGTATCATGAGAACTATCGAGTTAATGTTGCAGCCAAATGAGAAAATGTCTCCCTGGCCATCATTTGGGAAATGCTGGAGATCGACTCATGTCACAGAGTTGATCTCTTGTAAATTTGCTGCCTCCTTTCAATCAGTATTAAGCCTACCAGGTACTTTGGTGTTTCTAACCCACTTGTCAAAATTAAGCCAGAGCCTCACTAACACCTTCTTCGAGGCTCCCAGTTGTCCTGTGCATCTTCACCTGGGACTGCAGAGTCTGCACTCAGGTCACGGTACTCACAACAAAAAGGATGACAACAAAATAAGCAGAAGGATTCTGCCCTAGTCCAGCCTCCATCCACTCATCCAAATCTCTCCTGATCTAAAGTTCTTGGAAAATAAAATCCCTCTAACACAGGAAACAATTTTCAGCAGCTTGCCAAATGCTATTTTCCTTTCATTTAAGATTCTAACAAAACCTAACTTCTTTGTCTCTCAAGCTCCCTTGATCTCCTTCACTTTTAGCTGTCACATAAAGTCAATTGGCTGCACCTCTCTGCTTGATAAAGACAAGCCAACTGGTCTGATGTATCTTTAATGAGGAGGTAGGTAAGACACAGTCCAACAAGGTGCTGAATACTTTGACCCTGAGCTAGCAAAGCACTTAAATAGCTGCTTAACTTCCAGCAAAAAGAAGTCCTTTTGAAGCTAATGGGGCTGCTCTGGCATTCAGACTTCAGCACCATTGTATAAATTTGGCTGGACTGGGGACAGAGCCTTTGCAAGGCTGAACCAGTTACTGAGAGAGCAAAACCAGTCAGAAATACACAGGTAACCTGGGGAGAGCCAGGGCTGCTGAGTCACAGGGAAACCGGGGAAATCCCTCTATCATTAATTAACGTGCCAGCCCTGTTGCACAGAACTCTGTGTGTGTTGTTGTTGTTGTGTTAGGGGGAGCAGGCGGGGTTATTTCTGTTCTAATGCACTATCTCATAAATGGGATGGAACACCTGAAGGACCTGCAGGGATGAAGGCTTGGCCTTTGCTTCAAAATCAGTGTTCGGCTCTACAAGAAGGACAGGACAAATATAAAATAATACAAACACAAATTAATGATAGGGAGGTCGTGGAGAGGAAGCTGAAAGAGTAAAATTGGTACCAAAGCTGAGCTATTGTTCCTGAGATTGAGTTAATCAGCTGATCTATATCCAGCCTGGATTATTCCAGGCATTACTGGAGGAGGTGTGCTTTGAGAATCTAATATAATACAGGAGAGACACAATAAAACTTCAACCTGTTTTGATAATACAGTGATATGTTCTACTCCACATGCACCTCTAAGAAAGGCTGCCAGATCTCATCACCATTACTTATTAATCCATTTGTTCCTCTAAAATCTTCTCATTTCCCCCTGTTTTTTAGGAATTCACATTTTCTAAAGAGGAACTGATTTAATGTAGGGAAAAAGCTGCAGCGTATCAAAAAGTGAATGGAAAAATGGGTAAGGAGATAATGTTTGTTTAACTGGGAAGGAAGAGTTATTTTAGAAATATTTTACATCATTTAAAAAGCACTGAGTACTATTTTATGCCTCTACCTGAGGAATAAAAGTCATAGTTATGAGTCCAGCTGTACATATTTCAATAGCAAAGCAAGACTGTAACATACATAAAAATTTCTTTAAAAAGTAGCTCAAGTAGATTTTTCATGAGTAAAACACTGGCAACCTGAATTTTAATATAATTCTCAGCATTCCAGTGGAGCATTTTGTTCACTGTAAAGTGCTGCAGAAAACAGAGCACAGATCATTCCTCCTTAGCCCTGTGTCACCTCCACTCCCACTGCCCCAGGGCTGTGCCGTCCATCAGGGCACGGCGGGGCTGGGCTGGGTTAGTGCTTCCATGTTCTCTAGAATTTATGGGATGTGCCTGGAGCTTGGGCTGATGGCCGTTTATTTAGGAAGTTTTAGCTGATCTATAACTTGCTACTGTGCAAACAACAAAGAGGAAGATGCTCACCATTACCAGGCTGAGTTCTGTCTGTGCAATATTACGTAATATGAGAATTAAGTGTTTTTACTTAGCAGCGTGCTGCAATGCTATACATTATATTGCCCAGGACTTACACAGAGAAGGAGGTTATAAAAAGCTGCCTGAGCTGGTTTTATTTTAAGAGGCCTTCAGACCAAAAGCCTCATCTCCGCCTTGGACCTGGCAGGGAGGCTCCAAGAAGTCACCAGGGCTCCCCATTAAAATACTGTTAGCACATACAAGAGTTTTGGTCTTCTTTTTAGTTCAAACGTCGTCTGGGAGAGACAAAGAAACAAAGTGCTTGGGTCAGTGGAAATTTCTGACAAAGACTTTTCTTCCTGGCACACACAGGGACAACCCCACCAACTGTGTCGGGTTTGTCCCCCCCGAATGACAAGGCAAAGGTCCTGATTAAAGGCCCTCGGAGGGGGGACACAAAAGATGGCCCAGGACTTCAAAGCCAGCACACTGCTGGCCAGCGGGGAGGGCCCTTTCTTCGCCCCTCTCTCCTTTTAACTCCAGCTCCTGCTGGCTGTGGAGGGGCTTCTAATTGCATTTCACAGGGGCTGAACAAACTGCGGTCTTGTCTTCCACACAGCAGCGACCCTGGAGGATGTGGAGATGATGTGAGGCTTCAGAGCAGGAACAAAAAGAGATTTATCATGTCAGCCATCCGTGCAGAGGCAATGCTGAAGCATTTGCAGGATTATTTGCATGTTGCCACATTTCCAGAGGTGAACAAGCAGCGGTGGGTTTGCCCAGAAGGGCTGTGGCCGGATCCCTCCTCGTGGCTTTGAACGTGCAAACCCACCAGGATTTGGGCCAGGTTTGACCTTGCACGTGGCACCAGCAGAAAGCCAGACACAACTGAGGGTGGTTGGCTTGTCCAGGGGAGTGGAAACCTCTTTTGTGCCGGAGAGGAAGAACCTGTGCTCACTGACCAGGTCTGGAGGTGGAGACTTGTGGTCTTGATCAAATGGCCCCCAGGATGATCTAAGCAGCCTAATTAACATTCTCCTAGTTGCATCTAGAGCTATGAAGGAGAAGGTTTGACTGAAGCCTGACAGATTTGTTGGAAGTACAGGGAAGTGGTTTTAGGGGATGTGGGATGGGAAGAAAGCCTCCAGCCAGATGTTACATAAGCAATGCCATGCCAGCACAGACATGGGGCATGACTTCAGTCAAACCTGGAACTGCACTGGAGCCCACCACTTGGCCATCTCACCTTCCATTCTTAGTGACAAAAAAGTCTGTGCTAGCATGCATGAACAAAGCCCTCTCTCAACCCAAAATGAAACAAGTCAACAACGTGCTATCCCTTTAATGCCTGATAGTCTCTCTTTTCCACTCCCCTAATGAGATTGCTTTTCTCCCTCTTCTTCTTTTGCATTCAAATTCCAATCTGCAACGAATTTTCCACATTACAGGATGAACCATATATCTGTTTTCCCACATTGCACAACACTAGGCCCAACACAATACCTCAAAATCCCAAGAAGCAGAGTTCATCCTGTGTTCCCTTTGCCAATGTCAGACAATGGAAGCAAGAGCTGCTGAGCCCTGAGGTCCCTCTGTGATGCTCAGGGAGGAGAATTAGACCTCGAAGGAGGTTAGTTAGTCACTGCTGATTCATCATGCCTTTGAGATTTGGATTAACAAACCATTCATCCCCCAGTCCTTGTATGCAGGCCCATGTTTCTAACAGGAGCAGGGTTTTTTTTATTTATTTACTAACTGACAATAGTGGAAAGCCTCATATTCACATCCGAATTATAATAAATGCATTATAAATGAGTAAGTAGGAAACAGTAAGGAAATGATGTTTTACTTTTAAATGCTAATTATGGAGCCCTGGTGCAGTTAATGTGTAGGGTGTTCTGTCAATTTTTAATGTTTATGCCAAGTGTAGTCTTCAATTTAACATGAGCTTTTAATCCTTTGAGTACTAAATTGCCTTTTAATGCTTGCAGCACAACATTGTGTTTGCACAAAGTCAGGACTGAAAAATGAATTTACTACAAGATATGTGCATGTATGAAGGGGGGAGGAAGTACAAAGGACAAGATTTTTTTTTAATGATGTTGTTGGAACCGTACAAGAGGAAGAAACTGCTTTCAGAATGTACCTGGCAATTGTTTGCAGTGCAAGAGGCTGCTGCTGATTTAGTATCTCTGTGGAAGCATTTTCAGAGAGAGCTCTTTCAGGCTCCAACAATTTATCCAACAACTACACCAAAAATTTATGGTTTGCACCCATAAAGGAAACTTGGAGAAAAACAGAAGGAAAGGAATTACCATAGAGAGGAATCTGCACGTTCAGTAGGACAAAAGTACCTATGAAGAGAGGGGGTTTTTCAACTGACAGTACTTAAAAGAAATGCAGAGTCAGGCTGTTCTGGAAAAGATAAGTTATATGGTAGTTTTCTGGGTTGGCTGGTTTGGTTTTGCCTTTTCAGCTGGCGTAGGTCACAGGTACAAGGTATTTCCTAGTTCTCAGGTTGCTCCAGTAACATGGCTATGGCACATGGGCTGAGGATGCTTATCTCAGCCCAACACAGCCCTGTCTTCCCAGTGTGCCCTCCAGAGAACTCTGCCCAGTCAGACTCAGGGACACAGCTCAGCTGGCCACGCTGGGGAGGGTCCACCTTCACAGCCAACAGGACAACATCAACACCCTGAACACATCCTGGGCCTTCCTGGCCAGGGAGCCACGTCCTCCCCTGCTCCCGTGGCAGCACTGCTGGGATTTGGCCAACTGGCCAAACCCCAGTGCCACTTCCCCCCAGCGCTGCCCTGCGTGTGGGACTTAGAGCAGCTTGTGAGCCTAATCCCTATTTATCTCCTCAGTGAACAGACTTTTTAAAATGACACTGTTCACATGCTTAAAGCTCTGAATTTGACTTTCCTTGACAGCAGCCATCCCAGGAATCCCAATGAGGGTTATTTTTGGCAGTGGAGCCTTCGCAGAATAGGCTTTGCTGCGTGTACAGTTTTCAGCACAGCAACAGAGTTCTGCAAGGGAGCAAAACTGGGGACCTGAGGATTTTGTACATCCCAATGATGTACCCTCAACTTTGCTCCCAGCTTAGTCCCAGAGGGCTGAAGCTGATCAATTAAAAGATAAATTCCTTTTTTTCTATTCCCCCACACCTTCAACAATCTGTAAGATTTTTAGGAGATCACAGAATTATGGAATGGTTTGGGTTGGAAATTCACACACTGAATTTAAGCACAGAAAAAGTCTTGCCACATAAACCCAACAGAACACAGAATCACAGAATCACAAAGGTTGGAAAAGACCACCAAGATCATCAAATCCAATCTTCGACCAAGTACCAACTTGCCCATGAAACCACATCACAAAGTGCCACATCTATGCATTCTTTTGAATCACTTCAGGGATGGGGACTCCACCACTGCCCTGGGTAGCTGTGCCAGGGCCTGGCTGTCCTTTCAGTGAGGAAATTTTCCCAATATCCAACCTAAACTTATCCTGTCCCAGCCTGAGGCCGTTCCCTCTCCTCCTGTCCCTGTTCCCTGGGAGCAGAGCCCGACCCACCCCAGCTCCCCCCTCCTGTCAGGGAGTTGCAGAGCCAGAAGGTCCCCCCTGAGCCTCCTTTTCTCCAGGCTGAGCCCCCCCAGCTCCCTCAGCTGCTCCTGCTGCTCCAGCCCCTTCCCTAGGGGTGCCCTGCCCTGGTGACCCCCCAGCCCCTGTGACCCCCCAGCTCCTCAGGCCAGCTCAGCTCCTGGCACCTGCCCTGTGCAGCTGAGGCAAGGTTCCCTGAACGTGGCTTGGGAGGTAATTACACCCACTTGCAGAAGTACCAACACTGCAGAGCAGGGCTTGGAAAATCCATGTTTGGGAATTCTCCCCTCTCTTCATTTGGCCCAAAGCCTCACTAATGGCATGCAGTGAGACATCCTGGCTGTGGGCATGGGGCGGGCAGGAGACCAAGGAGTGTTGGCCTCTGTTTTTTCTTGTGATTGCATCGTTTCTTCAAGCAACTACTTAAAGCTTGGTGCCCCAAGGCAGGCTCTTAGACCCAGTTTATCTCATCTCACTGAAACATTGGACAGCCTGGCCCCAGTCGAACACTGAGCTTTTCTATACTGCATACAAGTGACAGGTACCAAAACACCCCGTCATTTAAAGAACCAATAAAGGATAATCCATACTGTAAAGAACCAAATATATGTCCTTATTGGCTCTGGCTTTGATCTGAAGGTTTAATTTATGCAGATAAAACTGAATTACATGCCAGTTTTAAAACCTGGACTTACACTTTGAGAAGGGGATAAAGCAGAACCCACAGACAGGGAAGGCACATCCCACCCTGCAGCACCACAAACCCTTTGGAGCATCACCCCTCTCATGGCTCCAGAAGGACGTGGCTGCACAGGAGTGCTATAGGCAAGTGTTCCACACCTGGAAATATTCCTATATGAGGCTTAGATCTCCAATAGGGGGATTGCAAAAATAAACCCATCTCTTTGAAGGAGACAGATGCAAGAGCAGGGCTGGGTCTGTCTGGTGGGCAGGACATTGGAGCGATGGTGGCAGTGGGGATGGGGACATGCAGATGTCCTGGCTGGGGTCAGATCTCAGCCCTGGCACAGGGTTCTGCAGGTGTCTGAAGGCAGGTATCCCCCTGCCACAAACCACCTACCAATTTTTATATATTTTAAAATAAGACAGGATCAAGGTCTTATGTATTTCAGCATGTTTTGCTTTGCCTTACATTTCCAATCCTCTTTTCCAAGCCTATTCCTTCTACTATTTTGCTCCCCTCACCCAGGTTTTTTAATCCTTCCATTCAAGGCTGGATTCTTCTCTTTTCCTTTTCACGCCATTGAGGTGAACAGAGTCTATTTTAGATCTTGTTCACTAATGTATCGAGGCATCTTACTTTGTATTACTTCCATATCTTGATGTTATCTAAAGCTTTTTATATAGTAAGAGAGAAATTACAAGGTTCATAATTTCCCTCATACATGTAACAAAGATGATAAAGCATGAAATTGCAGAGCTGTGACTGATTTTCTATAGAAGTTCAACAACTTCCAGCAGGCTACAGCAGAGATGGGGTTGGATTTGGGCTGTGCCTTTAGGTCTGTGCTGATGTGTATCTGTGTGTGTACGTGCCTGGAATTAGAAACTTGTATATGTCTTTTTTATGAGTCAAATACATGTCAGAGGAGGCCACGGAGATGCTCTGAGGGCTGGAGCCCCTCTGCTCTGGAGCCAGGCTGGGAGAGCTGGGGAGGTTCACCTGGAGAATTGAAGGATCCAGGAAGACCTGAGAGCCCCTTCCAGTGCCTAAAGGGGCTCCAAGAGAGCTGAAGAGGGACTTGGGACAAGGCATGGAGGGACAGGACAAGGGGGAATGGCTTCCCACTGCCAGAGGGCGGGGTTAGATGGGACATTGGGAAGGAATCCCTGGCTGGGAGGGTGGGGAGGCCCTGGCACAGGTTGGGCAGAGAAGCTGTGGCTGCCCCATCCCTGGCAGTGTCCAAGGCCAGGCTGGAGCAACCTGGATAATGGAAGTGTCCCTGCCCATGGCAGGGGGTGGGACTGGATGAGC
>JAWWTY010000045.1:10034758-10048595 GCA_035222235.1 Margarornis squamiger | reverse complement strand
AGTGTCCAAGGCCAGGCTGGAGCAACCTGGATAATGGAAGTGTCCCTGCCCATGGCAGGGGGTGGGACTGGATGAGCTTTACAGTCCCTTCAAACCCAAAGCATTCTGTGACTCTGATTCTATAAATACATCACACTTGGGTGAAAAGCAATATGAAAACACCAGGTAAAACCCTTTGGAGAGGATGCAGCATGTCTGCAGCAGATTGGGAATTACACAGCAATTTTGCAGAACACCAGACAGCTCTTCATTAGGTCCTCTTTGGACAAGCAGATGAAAGAAGGGATTCAGTTTACCCACATCTGCAAAATCCAGCTTGGAGGAATAAACACTCAGCAAGAAGCTTCTGATTCTTTGTGCACCTGCCCAGGGCAAAAGTACCACAGCACTGACTTTACTCCTGGGCTTTCGAACACATCTTGCTTTTGAGCAGGTTACAGACAGAGCAGCTGTAATTGCTGGCTGGACTTCCTGGAGGGCATCTGAGCCCCACATTGTGCTCTTGAATTCATGGAAATGAAGAAAACACAGCACCTGCCAGGGCCAAAGTCACTCAAGAACAGCAATTCAGGTGTTGGACAGATAAGGCACAATCAGCCTCTTCAACTGGAGTCACTAAGGACGATGGACCTGCACTCCTTCCAATGTCCTACCGAAGGCCAAGCGAAACGAAATCTTTCTAATTACTAATGATTCACCCAATTTCTTCTACACTGCTGGTGTGAGACAATTACAAATGCTTCAGTGGTGTTAGGATCCCCATCCCAAATGTCCAGGGCACCCTGTGTCCATGGCAAGGAGCCCAATGCCCTCATTCCTGCTCTCATCAGCAGTGTTGATGAGGCCTTGCAGCTCCCCAAAGTCAGCCACAGAGCTGAAAGTACCATTCCCACCAGGGGGTTTGTCCTTGAACTCAGATTGCTCTCCCTAAGCCAGAGTTCAGAGAATACAACATCCATATTATACTGCCTAGGCATGTCGTGAGACTGGCAAGCCCTGCTCTCCCCATTCCCCTAAATATCCAAATCCCTGAGGTTAACATTTTCTGTCACTCATCCCTACAGCACACTAGGCAACAGTGAGCCTTTAAAAGAATAAAAATTAAAAAATCAGTGTGAATTTAGAAGTATAAATACAAAGCCTTTGTGCCACCCTGCCTAATGTTTCACTGGCCACATCCTGCAGTGATGAAGGCAACTCGGTCTTGAGGCAGATTTTAAACACTGGACAGCACAGCTGATGTTGTCCAGGAGCTTTCCAGGGTCACATCAACCCCATCACACACACTCACACACATTCACATCTTCCCTGTGCCAAGCTGACATGGTCACAGCCGTGGCCACGGATCACTGCAGGCACCCATGGAAGTGTCGGGAGTTTTGCTTCACAAACTGCCCCTTCAGTTTCAGGACTCCCAGGCAAGCTGGTTGTTGTCTCACACCCTATCACACCTTTGGGCTGTTCTCTTCCCATCACTGTGGCCAAGGAGCCATGGGGGGCTGGAAGACCCATGGAAATGCTGGAGAAGCCATGGAAGCCCAGCGCAGTAATGGCACGCACCACTTAAGTTCCACTATGTCACAAATCCATCCTTATTTAAATATATGCATGTGCAAATATTTTTAGAAAGTTTCAAGCACGTACTCTAGGATGGTAATATCTTCCAAAAGCTGTGGATTTCAGTAAATCATTTTTACTGCCCTAGTTTTGAAGGAAGTATAAATATTGTACGCACGAAATCCGGCGGCGTTCCAAGGGCACCACTGCATGTGGAGCTGTGCAGGGCTGTGACTCGGGGGTTGCTGGTATTGCTGGGCTTGTTTTAGTGTCATCAACTTGTTTTAGTGACTCTCATAAGGGAACTTAAATCATGCAATGACAGTTTTTGATTTCCTTAAGTTCAGAGCAAATGTGGGAATTGGGTGAGCTCAGGAAAGCGACGTGGTGTGCGAGCATGGTAAGGAGATGGCAAACTAAACTCCCCTCATGCCAGCCTGGCATATAAACTGAAAGTCTACAAATCTCCTTAAAAAAATTACAATTGAGAAAGTCTGGTCTTGCTTTTTTATATTACTGCCTTGCCTATGAGCCTTAGTTATGCCCTTGAGTTCTGGATGTCCAAAATACACATCCCTGTCTCAGAGCTGTGTGTTACATATCCTAAGACACTGAGACATTCATTGCCCAGCTGAATCCAGGCTAATGCATTGCATTTATTCCCTAAAAGCATTCAGAGGAGAAAAGAAAGAGCAAACAAAACAAACCCTAATGTTACACAGGAATTAAATATACACAGTCTCTACTACTTGGCATTTTCCTCCATTGCTGTCCACAAACAGCCAGCCAGAGAGCCCAAGGTTTCTCTTCTCGCAAGGATGAGTGAAGGCTGGATTGCTAACTCCGTGATCCCTCCGAAATTGCCCATGTCTGTGATATCTGAGAGTCAGCACCTCTGCCTGTTCCGCTGTCACACCTCTTGTTCAGGGCTCTCCTATGATAATCTGCCCCTGCTCAGCTCCAGATAACACAATACATTCCCTCTTCTACTTCCCGAGCTTATTTGCAGACGTAGCCAGCCATAAGAAGCTTTAAATGTGTATTACACTACAAGAAAAACCCCTGTGGCCCACCAAGTAGTGGGCTGGAAAACCAGTTTAGATTCGCAAAGAAGCTGGTATTAAAATCCCAGAGGACTTAGCATTCCACCTGCCATCCACTTTAAGCCCTGCGAATAATAAAGGAGCCCTGGTAATTTTGCTAAAAAATGAAATCCCATCATTTCTGCAGAATAAACAAAAACAAACCCAATGCATTAGCTATGCAATACTTCTCAGCACCACAGTTTGAATGCATCATTAAAGACAGATTTTACCCATGAAAAGTGTTTTAAAAAAGTAATAAATACACAAAACTTTACGTATACTTTTCATTTCATTCCTACATCCTCTCTGTGGGAGGTGGACTCAGATTAAGTTGGTATAGCCAATTCCTTCAGCTCCAGGAAGCTGGAGCCCTATTTCTTACAGCTCACTTATTGTGTATTGTGCTCTAAACTAGAGCCTACCTGCAAGTGTAAAATTTGGGAATATAAATCTATGATGTTCACAGATATTAGAAATGAAAATAAGTAAGGAGCAGCTAAAATGCCATCTCACTGTTGGCACATCAAGTTCACATTCCCCTTTCCAGGTCCTAAGGCACACAGCAAGGCCAATTCTCTGATTTTTCTCCTCTGAAAGGCCGGTTTATTACAAAATTCAGCTGAAATCCTCTACGCTCAAATCTAAGATGGCTTTATTAGTTACATGAGGAGGTATTTTTGAAGAAGGAGCACAGCATCAAGGAAGCGAATGTGCAATTACTGTGGAGAACACCTCTGCTGGCCCATAGTCCTGACAAAGAGGTGTTGCCTTGTCCCTATTCCAGCTGAGGAACCATCACCATGGATTTGAGGAAGGACCAAACTACAGCTTGGTATCCCAGCTGCTGGTAGGGTGATGCTCTAAGGAAGGCAAAACAACCCTCACATACAAATTAAAACATAAGGAGGGGAAAAAGAATGGTACCTGCAAACAGCAGAATCCTGAGGGATATTAAAACAGGAGACAACAGCCACAGGCAACAAGGTATGGCCAAGTCTGCTTCCAGCCTCCTCCAGTGACAAACCAGGGTACCTAAGGCTTCTCACTGCCTTTGATTATATATCAAAAATACTATAAAATAATGAGATTGAGTTTTCTGTCTGGCATAGTGTCTTTTAATTATAAGAGCTTCCCTCCCCAATGCTGGCACTGCACTGCTGTAAATGAGAGGTATGAGAGGCACAATGGGCACTGCATCCAAACCATACCGCTCTGGTAATTCCCAGAGCACATACACGGCAGACACTGCCCGGGTCACTGCAACAGTCTCAGCCCTGAAAAGACAGGGAATGACAGGGGACGGCTGTAAAAGATCCGTCCCCATTGCATGGCCACTGGCTGCCCTGGCGATGGATGGGCCCCGGCGGGTGCTGTCAGTGAAGCCCCGTAGCCAAGTGCCCCAATTCCCAGAACACACAACTGCAGCAGAGGATACTGCAAGGTTACCCAGAAAAGACAGGTCCTGAGGGAAATATTCAGGAGCAGTTCCTTGGTTGGTAGCTGCTTCCCGCTGCACAATGTCACTCACATGGAAAGTCACGATGCCTTGATAGGCTTCACAATCCCCATCAGTTCTTCAGCTGCTTGGCTAATCAGATATTATTACCTCCTTTGTGTTTTCTTTCCCAGCCCTCTCTCTCTCTTTCTCTGGCAAGGTTGCTGTAAAAGGACTCGGTAATGATTCCTATCTAAATATTTCACTTGCAATACAAAGGTCCGTATTTTGCATACCATGGAACTTCTGTTGCTTTGTCTTTTGACAAAAAGCTCCCTGAGCTTCTGGGAACAAATACTGATAATTGTACCCAGGCTCCACAGAGCATCTTGTGCATTAAACCACACAAACTTGGATTTAAAGGCAGTAATTGCTGAGGACGTGACTCCAACACACCCAAATGCTGGGGGCTTGTGTGAAGGTAGAGGTTTGGGAACCTCCCTTTTTCAGGCTTGAGGCCACATCAGATCTTTCTGTGCCACACAGACAGCCTGGCAGGACATGTGGAACCAGAGCTTGGTGCTGTGATTCCCAGTCCTGCGGGGTCACCTCCTTGTTTGGGATCCCCCCTCACTGCACACAGAGTGAAAGGAACATTTCATTTTAGAAACATGTTTGTCATGAGCCTGGATCTTCTATAGATTCTGGCCATGTCTATAGACATATTGCCATTCCATTCCTTGGGGGAAGATGCAGCTCAGTGCTAAAGGCTTTAGGAAATCTCACTGTCTGACTTAACTCTTGTTTTCTTTGTGTGCAGAACACCAAGATTTCAACTTTGCCTAAATCAGAGGAGATTAAACTTCAGAATCCCAAACCCAGGCAAATTGTTAGGAATAATTATTTTCTCCTAATTCTTTAACAAGACAGACCTGGTGCCTTTAAAGTCTTCTGCAAAGGACAGATCCCTGGGCTTTGACTCTCCTCTCCCTTATCTTAAGAACACCTTCACCAACAAAGATCTGTCCCATGTTAAGCAGATGTTCAATCCTGAGGAACAGTTAAAGCAATCCCTGGAGCAGGGGCCTGACTAATCCCTGCAGCTCCCTGTGCTGTGTATGCGGACACAGACCATCAGCTCCTTCCACCCAGCCCTTCTCCTTCCACCCAGCCCTGCTCCTTCCACCCAGCCCTGCTCCATTCACCCAGCCCTTCCCCTTCCACTCAGCCCTTCTCCTTCCACCCAGCCCTCTCCACGCCACTGAGACCCGAACAAAGGCAGCATTTTCTCAGCAGGATGTGTTAGCTCGGGCACTCTGCCACAGCTTCCCAGCTTCTGCAGGTAACTGGATGCAGTGTAGACAAGCCTAATGTGGTTTCATATGGAAATGAGTGGTAAATTATTAATATTAATAACATCTATAAACAACTGGTGACAACTTCAAGTGGCTTATTGTGTAGTACGTACAAGGCATCTGTTCATTATCATTTACAAGACGCTCCTGATACACACAACAATTTACCCGAGGAGCTGTACAGACACGTTCCACCCTGAGCTCCCCCTGCCAGCCCCCAAGGTGCTGACAGCACCCCAGAGTGCTGGGTGAGCACTGTGCACACCCTGGAGTGTT
Organism: Margarornis squamiger; assembly: GCA_035222235.1. NCBI lineage: Eukaryota > Metazoa > Chordata > Aves > Passeriformes > Furnariidae > Margarornis > Margarornis squamiger. Next base: position 10,042,887 of record JAWWTY010000045.1, on the reverse strand, counting down.
TGCCCCGGGGCTGGGGGGGACGAGCTGCTCCTTTCCCTTCAGATCTCGCTGCTCTGTCAGGTCGCAGCGATTGCATCAGTGGAAATTTGTCTCGCTCAGAGAGGGCCTGATCCTCGCTGGCAGCCAGACGCCTGGAAGCTATTACGTGTCCCTGTGATGGTTTAAGGCCCAAAGGAAAGTTCCTGCAGCCCGGCGAGTAACTCAGGGGAAAAGGTTGTGAGAGAGAAAGGCAAATGGGGCTGTGAGTACAGGATTCTGCAAAGCACCACTGTAAGTTTATTATGTCAAAGACAGAGTAAGCCGTGATGTTACAATTTTTCTGTCAAGGACAGTGATAAAAAACTCTCCTCACTCCAAGCTCTGGGATTTACGGCATAGGTTTCCAACCTCCAGAGGCTAATTATTTCCAGTCATCCTGCAGTGCACTCTGGGCAATGCTTTATGAAGTTAGCTTCATGTGGCTGAACACCCCTTACTTCACTGGCCTCTTGCTGTCATGATGCAAAGACGGACTAGTACTTCATGTAGCAATTTTTAAATAGGAGTGGATGATTTTTCAAGTAATTATTAGCAAAAACGTCAAACAGAAAGGCAGAGGCTGGCTATCCTACTGAGAGGAACCACTGAGGCAGAAAATATGTGCCAGAGCGTGGAGTGGGAGCTGCACTGAGCTTGCTGTCAGACAATGTGCTTTATCAAGCCGGGAACACAACACCAGGCTGCTCATAATGCCTCCTTTAATGAGCCGGCCCGGCCGCCGCGCTCGGCTGTATTCACATAAACACAGGAGCTTTTCAGCAACTGATTTTAATCTCATTTCCTCATCTGAGAAGGGCCCGGGAAACCCAACACTTTCAAAAAAATTGTTTTTTAATTGTTGTTGGCAACCTCATCTGCTACCTTCAAAGGACAAGTTAATGGTATCTAAACAGAGAACAGTGACACCGCAGCGAGCGGGGGAGCTGCTCCTCTCTCTGTGTCTCTCACAAAGACCAATTCTCAAATTACCAGATGTTTTCTTCATCTTTTGGAAAAGCAAAAAAAAAAATGTTGAGCCCTTCCTTGAAGGCAGAGGGGGGAATGACAACACCCAGCCTGCAGATCAGCGCCATGGCAGGACCAGCTTTGAAGTGGAGCCCCGCAAAGGCCGCCCTCCCAGGAGCTCTGAGCAACACCAGGCTGGACATGACTTCACTGCGTTGCACAGAATGACCTTTGAGGTTAAAACACCAGCGTTCAGCCAGGGATTTCTGCTGTCATTAAATCCCACAGTCCCCCCACATGCAAATGGAGAAACCAGTTCATCCTTCCCTTCTTTCTGCTGCCTCATTTGCTCCGTTAGCTTTGCAAGCATTTTTGGACATGGATCAGTCCTTTTTCTGTGTTTAGTGATGATACCTCCTCCTGAAGACTATCTGCACATGAATGACCAGTAATGGCAGTGCTCTTATCAGATGGTGACCAAATCTTGGTCACATCTCACCTTTTTGGAATTACCTTCATTGGGCTGTGCAGAAAACCTGAACTAGAAACCTCTCCAGTCTTTGGGGAGATTAAGGCATAGTATCATAAAGCCATAGAATAGTTTGGGTTGGAAGAGAACTTAAAAATCATATGTCAAAGCATGAGACAAATCCTTCCGTGTGAGGGTGGGCAGGCCCTGACACGGCTTGGGCAGAGAAGCTGTGGCTGCCCCATCCCTGGAAGTGTCCAAGGCCAGGCTGGACGGGGTTTGGAGCAACCTGGGCTGGTGGAAGGTGTCCCTGCCCATGGCAGGGGCATAGGAATGGATAATTTTACAGTCCCTTCCCACACAAACCATCGTATGATTCTAAAACCTAACCCAAGTAGATTTAGGAGTAAAGATACAATAATTGATTTTTATAAAAGGCTGCATGAAATCAGAGGAAAAAACCCAACCCCCCAGAGAGCTGCAATAAAGCTCACTGTGCACATCTCCAAAGGTACAGCCACACATGCCCTGGCAATCCAGCTGTGCTACACCTGGGCTTTCAGAGCAAGCCTGCATTTCAGTCAGGTCACATTGGGTGTTCCAACTATCTGCGTATCTGCAGAAATGTCTAAGCTACAAGGAACTGCTCAGCTCATTAACAGTCCCCTCTTTGAAGCTCCATCCAATTTTAGCAACTGAAATGTTGGAGGTGCCTCAGGCTGAAAAACAGTAACCCCAGCCAGACCTGTTGTGTCTGTCCAGCTCAGGGCACGTCAGAAGGAAGCTCAGTGCCATTTAGGGTTGTTGAACAAGTGTGGAAGTGTGGCATTACTGAGCTTACAGTCAACTGCTGTATTTCACAGAATCTCAAAATGTTCTGAGCTGGAAGGGACCCACAGGGATCACGGAGTCCAACCCTCAGCCCTGCACAGGACCAGCCCCAAGACTCACCCCCTGTGCCCCAGAGCATCATCCAAACCCTCCTGCAGCTCTGGCAGCCTTGGGGCTGTGCCCACTGCCCTGGGCAGCCTGGGCAGTGCCCACCACCCTCTGGGGGAAGAACCTTCTGCTGAGATCCACCCTCAGCCTGCCCTGACACAGCTCCAGCCATTCCCCGGGTGCTGTCCCTGGTCCCCACAGAGCAGAGAGCAGTGCCTGTCCCCTCCTCTGCCCCTCCCCAGGGAGTTGTCCCGGCAATGAGGTCTCCCCTCAGTCTCCTCTTCTCCAGGCTTTCTCTAAAAAGCAGCTGATTCCCATTCAGCAGAAGTTTGCTCCCACCTGACCTGAGCTAGACCAAAGTCACTCAGACTGAAACACAAATGTCCAGAAAGGCAGCACTGTCTTTGTGACTTGTTTTCAATTTAGTCCTAAATCAAGCCTTAAGAGGTTTCTTTTGCTGTTTTTCTCAGTACCTGATTTTTAAAACAGAGATTTGCAAGGGTCTGTCCATCTGCAGGTAGAGCATCGAGGTACCTCCCTAGCTCCTGAATGGAGATGCTTCAGAGGAAAAGCAGATGCCAGCCCAACTGTTCCTGAGGATTTGGTTTATAATCAGCTACAAGTTTGGCCTTCCAAAATTATCTCAGCTTGGCTTGTGCTGGGCTAGTAAAGCCCTTCTGGGAAGGAGACATACATTTTGGAATATGACTTGACCAACCTGGAGAAGATTTTTGGAAACCACACCTGGTGTCTCACTTGTCTGGAGCTGGCACCAGGCATGGCACATGTGCAGGGAGAGATGAAACCTGACCTGGCCTTTCAGCTGACATGTTCCCTCAAGGCAGAATGTCACAAGAAACACCATGAAACATGTGACTTCAGGTAGGAGCTGCCAACTTCAGGATATATGAGCATGTGGGACAGGCCCCTTTGAGCCAGCATCTCCTGCCCCCCTCGGGCTTCCTGCTGGTGTGACTGCCCTCTGCCTTGGGAAAGAAAACCCACCTGAGGCATGGCCTGAAGAGCAGCAAGAATCAGGCAGAGCCATCAAGCAAAGAGCTACTGGAAAGTTATGATTAAGCATAAATTTTTCAAAAGCCCATAAACAATTCAAACATCCAGCATCTCACAGCAAGCAGTGGAACCAGGTACCTGTGTTGGTCACATACATTGCTGCAGGAGCCACTGCACATCAGCATGGCACTGTCTGCTGGGGAGATGGACAGAGATCAACACAGGCCCCAAGCTTTACACTAGGGATAGATGTGAGTTTTCCAGGGGAAAACAAGGAAAAGCCAAAAAATATCAAGTTTTGTCCAACTGTGGTGGTTCATCTGCAAAAAAGATTGGAAGCCAGACAAGGCTCCAGCCCTTCACATTATTACATCTCTGACATAAAAATGACAACAGATGAGCTCGGTGCCAGCAAACCCGTTCCCAAAGCAGCAGAGGGTCCCCGGCATCCGTAACCTCCATCCTTTTGAAGTCTGTCATCTTGCAGAGCCTCTTTTTCTCCACTTCCAGCTGTTTATATGACACGAACCACTTTCTGGATGCAAGTCCCAGACCTCTCACATCTCACGTATCGAAGAAGTAACCTGAGGAGGAAACTGTCAGACAAGGCTGACTCAAATTCCACCCCCACTTCAGCAACGCGCAGGAGGAGCTAACATCTTTCTGCAGAGTGGCAGATTAATGCCTTACAATGGGAATGATCCATAGGAATCTGCATCCAAGACCTTTGCCAAGGACCAGGGGTCTGTTGCATGTCAATAAAAGCACCTCATGAAGCTCTGGGAGCACCCAGGGCCACCAGCCAAGGTGTGGGCAGGTTGTAAACAGCTCCCAGAGCTACAGCACGTGGGCATCAGAGGTTGTGGGGGTAACACCAACCTGGGAAGAAGTCACTTGGCAGAGACAACCCCCATCCCACTGCTCTCTCTGCCCAAAGCCCCAACCACACAGTCATCCCCCACCATCCCACAGCACAGACCTCCCTGGGACCCACTGCCATCCCCCACTTGTGAACCCCTCCTGGCCCTGCCCTGTCTGTGGTGTGTCCTGTGACTCTGGATCATATGGATTTGGGTATGTTCCTTCTAACACAAGAACAGTCCTCCTGCAACACATCATAAGTCTTCAATAAAGTCTAGCGTTGGGTTTCTAGGGAATGGCACAAGAACAAGCACGTGGGGACACTCCTCTGAGCCTGCTCTCTGCTTTCTGCCACTGATGGCTCTGAGATTTCTTAAGTCAAGGATGTCAGCTTTGTACATCTTTCTTCCAAAAATATTGCCCCCTCATCATCAGGAAGTCTCACCACATTCACTTCAACTTTATTCTATCCTACAAAACTCTACTTTTGTAATATTTATGGCTGCACAACTTCAACTCAAGTAAAACAAAGAGAATGAAATTAGGAAGTTCAGTCTTAAATTCCATTGTGTTGTGTGATAAAGTCATGAAAACATTTGGAGAGGCAAAAGCACAAAACCAAGGTTGTGGTGGTCAGTGCTGCTTATGGAGGTGACCAACCCAAGGGGAGATGAGTGGAGAGGCACCTACATCTCTGTAGGAGATGCTTTTGCTTTCTGAACGAGCTCTTCCTGCCTGCAGCAGGAAAGAGCTGCTGCTCTGCCCTCACTCCTTCCCAGTATCTTTTGGTAAGACTAAATAAACCTCGGATAATCTTGGGATAAGGGTCATGCTATGCTGTTGTAGATTTTACAGAAGAACATGTCAAGGCAAAGAGAAGTGAATGGATGAGTTGGGTCAAGAATGGGTGTCTGGCTTGCTTGGTATGGCTATTTGGCAGGCAGAGGTGGGATTGCTGAGTGGTCAGCAGATCCCCAAGGGTTCAGAAATGACCCTTTTCACTTCCACTGCTCCTCAGGATGGCTCCTCTCCAACCTACAGCACCCACAACTATTTCTGTGCAGAACTGGGGCTCCATGACAGAGTTTCCCCAAGCCCACCCAACACCGCTGTGCACTCAGCCAGGGCACAGACACAACTGGGACACTCCAAGGAAACTGGGACAGGCAGAGAAACCCACAGGAGGATGCCCTGGGCTTCAGCACGTACAGAATCATCAATCTCAGTATGAGAGAAAGGACTTCATGTTTAGATGACATCAAACATCCTTGTCAGGATCGTGACGTTCGTTCCCTTGCTGCTGACCTGGAAAGCGAAATATGCCCTTGACATACGACCCAAGCAAATGTGAAGGCAATTTCACTGACAGCATGAATAAAATAAAGTCTCCCTGACAGGCCTAGGGAAAGGGGGAAGAGATGGAGTGGTTCATGCTATCCTCTGTTAGATAAAACCCTTTGGACTTTGCTTCCACCTCACTGCAGAAGGCTGCTGATGCAAAGGGTGATATTTGCCTGCAATCTTTCCCTGGGAAGTAATTAGTTTCCATTTAGAGGGATGACAAATTGATCAGGCAGGAATCTCACTGAGCTCTGAATTGAAGCTAAACTGTGATAGCTACAGCTCTGGCAAGTTGGGTTTGTCAGTCTGTCAATGCATTTTACAGTTTCAAAATTCAATCACCCAACAGCAGGAGGAAAGACATTGGCTTAAAAAAAAAAAAAAAAAGGGGGAAAAAAAAGAAAAAAAGAAGAAGCAGCAGCAGAAGTGGGGGGAGAACCACCAAAGCCTACACTTCCTCCTGCAAGTTCATTATCACCTCTCCAAAGCATGACGGTGGTGTGAAATGGGTTAGACGCATGGATGCCTCTGTTAACGGCCAAGGAAAAAAAAAGTCGCACATCATTAGGAATGGAATAAACGATACCGAGGCACAGAGCAGAAATGATTTGATTAGCAATTTCCAGTTTTGAAAAGACCTGGAAGAGAACCAAATGACTATACAGAAGGTGTGATGGAGTTCTTAATTGCTGTAACTGCACAGGGAGACTCGATGATTTGTGACATATAATACAGCACAGTACGCTAACGCTAATAACTGTTAATTAACTGCAGCAATGATATACTCTCAAAATGCACATACAAGTTACCATAATTTCTAGATTAAAAGCTGCAACGTTCGAAGCCAAAGGCGAAGGGAAGGCAGCACAGAGGGAGTCGGGGAAGAGAAGAAGGTGGAAAAGGAGGTAGAGAATCTTTCCTTTTTCCAACCCCCCTTTTGAGCACTTCTGACATCTCACCCCAAGCAAAGCGGCCAGAAAGCGCCAGGAAAAGGAATAAAATACTCCTGCCGAACTGCGGAACGGCTCCTGCACGAAGCTCTCCCTCCAGAGCAGCAGTTATTAATTCTGAAAGGCTGTTGTTGCACCAGGCCATCTGGCTGTGCCGTAAAGAGTTCAGGAGCTGCTGCTGAGCTAAGATTCCTGTCGGATCCCATCCGCCCCAGCAACATCATTCACTCACAAATGTTATCGCACCGCTTTTTCTCCCTCCTCGCTGCTGTTTGCCAGTCCCTTTCTTTATTTGCAGGCAATTCATGGCACTGCCCAGTGCAGAAGTGGCTCTGCCAGGAGCTTCCAGGGAGCCCAGAGACACAACCCTCACCCAGCGGATGCTCTGAAGCTGCTTTCTCTCTGCCTCTGAACAGCAGGGCTGTGTGAGAGGCTGGAAGGTGGCACTGAGGAAAAGCTGCTGGATTGACAGCCTGGGAGACTGAAGGCTTCTATTTATCCCCCAGCAGGCAGAGCACAGACACGCTGCCACACGCTGTCCTTCGGCGGCGCACGGAGACGCGAATCAGATGACACTGATTAGCTGTCCAGAATTGCTAAAACATTTTCTCTTTCGGATCAATAGTAATAAAGAGGAGGGTGAGGGAGGTATCAGGCTGCATCGTGGAAGGCTGATGTTGATCTTGCCGCAGAGCTGTGGCCAGCCCCAGCAGAAAACCCTCCTGGGTGTGCTTCCCCTCCGAGGTTCTGTCAGTGCAAGCCAGGCTATTGAAATGTTACAGCCAGGCTGGTCTTGTACCAGCCCTGACACATCAGTGACCCTGTGGATGGAGAGCTAACAGGCTTTGTTCTTCCCTTGTTCTTCCCAGGCTCCTCCTGGATGGCCTCCAAAGGGCAGTTCAGTGAAGTGGTCCATGTTTTGGAAGGCTCCGCTCTCCGTACCACCGGGGGGGTGAGTCCAAACCAGGAGACACCCACGCAAAACATCTTCATCCAACCTAAATTATTCTGTGACTTCATGATTGTGTGATTCCATGGTTCTGTGATTCCACAGCACCAGTGTTCACTAGGGCACACTGGGATACAGCTGATGGCAAAGAAAGGAATTTAAGCACAGAGCAACGAGGGGAAAAAAAAGGACTAACAGACTCGCTCAGCCTCTCTATCCCCCGCGTTCGCACCAGCACAGCGTGTTGAGAGCATGTGTGAAGTCTATCTATCATTTTAACATTGAAGTGCCTGGAAAAATATTAAGGGTAAACTTTGCTGTCATTCCAACATATGGCAAGGCACTGAAATATAGACATATCCTGGGGAAACTGGAGAATTTGAATGAAAACTCCTTTTACTGAAGAGCACATTGGTTCTGTGTTTTCCAGGTTTTTGTCCACCTCCTCCTCCTCTTCCTCCTCCAATCTTTTTTTTTCTCCTCCAGTTTCTTTCAAGCTAATCAACCAATTCTCCTTCATGGAATCCCAGAATGGGTTGGTTTGAAAGGGACCTTAAAGCCCATCCAGTGCCACCCCCTGCCATGGGCAGGGACACCTTCCACCAGCCCAGGTTGCTCCAAG
>JAWWTY010000045.1:10005626-10034658 GCA_035222235.1 Margarornis squamiger | reverse complement strand
CCCCGTCCAACCTGGCCTTGGACACTTCCAGGGATGGGGCAGCCACAGCTTCTCTGCCCAACCTGTGCCAGGGCCTCACCATCCTCTGGTGAGAGAATTTCTTCCTGACATTTAACCTAAATCTTTCCCCTTTTAGTTTAAAAGTGTTCCCCCTTATCCTATCACTATCTGCCCATCAAGAAGTTGCTCTCCCTCTTTTTATAAGCCCCCTTCAAGTACTGGAAGCCCCCTTCAACACCCTGAGGAGCATGATGAGCATATATAGAATGGGGAAAAAAAAGAGAAGAAAAATAAGGTTATATTTATGTTCTAATAAAAGAAATAGCTTCTAGCTACCAAACAAACCAGAATTTTCTAGTTTTATCTTGGGCATGAAAGATAGACTTGACCTACCTGACTGTACAGCCCTAGTCCTTCCCTGGCTGTATGGCCAGAACAAACCCAGCCCTTACACTCCTCCAGTACTCTGCCCAAATGGAAATGGCACCCAGGATGGCATTTTCATCATTTTCCTCAGTAGCAGAATGACACTGCTGGGACAGTCCTTTCCCTTCCCTCACCTCTGTTTCTTCAATGCCTCTAAGCTGTCACATCACTCCCAATTCTGCTCCCATGACCGTGGCCTCTAAATAATATTGCATTTTCTTTACCACCTAACACAGAACCTTCAAACTGATTTCAGTGTGAAAGGAACACTGCGAACACCGGTCCATACGCACGGCAGACATTTAATAACCCCCCTGGGAAAGAAAAGCTTCTGAAACTGCTCAAATGCATCCTGTGGGGATGTCAGCCTGGAGTGAAAGATTCTTAAAGACTTTTTGTGTGACAGCATCACACCCTCTGAGAGTCCCAGGTGCCATTAGGGGGGAGGAGGGGACTGCAGCACACTTGAAGAATAATCAGCCTCAGGTATTAATGTTTAGCTTGAAGATGTAAAAGATAAGGCACTGAAACGGTGTGATTGCCAGAAAAGGGGGTGTTAGTAAGACATGAAGGTGCCTGTTCAATTCTGCAAGGGTGCTGGTGCCCACGAGATCCTACATATTATATAGGATTAACCAGGGACCACAGCCAGGTGGGGGAAAAGGAGGCTGCCAAAAGGCTGGATCAGCTTCTTGGATAAACTGGAATCACAACTCCCCATGTCACTTCCACCCTACAGCCCTCCAGCAACCCCTCTCAAGCCCTGCCAGCTTGTCCCACACAGACCTCTGCCCCAGACAGTACCTGACACCCGGATTCTATTGCAAAAAGCACTTTTTAATGTCTGATGGGAAATTCTGGGTAAAGGAGGCTCTCCTTTCAGGTCTTTTCCATCTAAATCCAGACTTTGTCTCAGCACTACAAAAACAAAGCCTTTGTATAGGACAGCTTGGCACCCACCCTCGTGCAAGGGGGGATTATTCTTTCCAAGTTGCATTTTTTGCCCTTGAAATGTTTCCCTCATAATTAGAAGCAAATTTTTTTTATTTCTGTCACAAGACGAAATTCCTTTGTGCAAAAAAACGCCAAAGCAAAGCCTATATATTACTTACTTCTCTCTTTAAAGCCTCTAGCTTTCCTGGAGATTAACTGCCTGATAAACCCTCCCTGAGCCGGGGTTAAGGGCAGGGCTGCCCTCTCAGCCCCAGCTGGGCTTTTCTCACAACTGGATTGGATTGTGACAAAACCCTTGGGAGGCCCTAGCTCCCAAGTCCAGGGCTTTCCCAGTTACCCCCAGCACTGGAAAAGTCCTCCTGTGCTGGTTCCTGGGAAAGCACGTCTCAGCCACTGGACACCAGCAGAGACCCTCCAGCCCACACTCTTTTGACAATAACCTTTGTGAATTTTTTTTCTGTATTTCTTCACCTACGTCTTTCCTAGACATTTCTCCCATCCTTACTGCAAACACCTACTTCTACTTGCTTTTCCCCTTCACGTGGCTGGAGTTCAGGGTGATTTGGGGGTGGCTGGAGAACAAGGAGGTGTTTTGCTCCAATCCTGGCCCGTCTCCGAACAGGGATGCTGGGATGCTGCCACTGGTATCCCAGCCAGCCAGCTCAGCCTCCAGAGGATTTAAAGGATAATGTGTGCATCCAGGGGAGCCACAGGGGCCAATCTGGCAGCTGGTACCAGAGGGGTTGTCAGGGGCATAAGGTCTCTGGGGCACAGGGCAAGTCACTGGGGACAACACCTGCACCTCAAGTGCTGCAATGGAGCTTCTCCCATGGGTGCCCTGTCAAATCCCATCAGCCCAGAGCAGCAGCTCCACAGGCACTTGGCTGTTCATTTATCCTTCTTACCTCACGTTCCTGATCCTGCCTTCAGTCCCAGTCCATCTCCAAGGATAAAGTGGTTGGCTCCCAAGCTCTTGACCTGGGCTTTGTGCTTTGTGCCCAACCTTTACCTCCCACCAACCCAGCCTTTCTCTGGGTCCTCAGCTTCCCTCTGGCCCTGCCTCCAGTGCAGGGTCTACTCTCATCCTAATAATCCCTGGGAGGGACCACAGTTCGTGCCACACTCGAACTCTGTCCAGAGATTGATTCCATCCCTGATTTCTCTGCTGACCTGCCAACATCTGAGCCGAGTGAAAACCCTGCTGGGGCACAGAAGTGCAGCCTGTTCTGGCTGCACGAAATACAGTTCTCCTTCACTCCCTACAATCACAGAGGTATTTGCTGCCCCAGATGGAAACAAATATTTTTTATGGAGATCTGTTTTAACCAAAAGCACATATAAAACAAAAGCGAGAGAAATATTTGAGGTTTGCGGTGGTTGGAATCTACGCGCCGAAAATTAATGCTTTGACATGTATTTTGCGCTTAATCTTTTGTGGCAACTTTTTTACATTTGTAAGAGTTATGGATTTTAAAAGTCACAGCTAAGATTGCTTAATGAGCATTCACCACCCTGGAAGTGGAAGCAAGGCTGATGTGGTTTAGTCAGCTGTTAGCTTTATTGCCTCTCTTCTGTACTAAAAGTGACAAGTTGAACACATTATAGAGAGCTCAGATGTGTTATGTAGATGAAGCCTGCAGCAATATCTGCCTGCTCTCTATTATTTATGATGTCTATATAATACAATGGACTGAGATTTAAGCCATTGTGATGCAGTTTGTTTTCCAGGGTTCTAAAGTACAGCACATTTTACAGAGAATTGCATCTCTGTTACATATTAATCAAATCCATCTTACATGCAGCTCTTACACTGTAAACTAAAGGGAAAGAAAGATTAAAGCGCTTGGCTTTTCCTCAGCTGTCAAGGACTGGCAATAAAATAATAATAAGGGCTTCTAAATAATGTGTGTGTGACAGGCCTTTGCTCGGCTGTGCAGTCCTTTATGGAGGTTAACTACAAAATAAGTTCCAGTGAGTGATTGAGAACAGGCGAGTGTGTAATACTGCAATGCCAAGCCCTGCATAATTCTTTGCAAAGTTCATTTGCAGAAATTCTCCCAACCTGACAAGCCAAAGTTGTTGCAGGTCCAGGCTCTCGGCAGGGGTGTGAAGTTTAACTCCTGCTGCCCCCGCTCCAAAGCCTCACCCTCCTTCTGAACTGCTTCAGCTGCAGCCCATTAAAGCAGAAAGCTCCACTCCAGCAACACCAGTCAGTCTTCCTGCTTTCTTAAAAATATTATTATGAGGGAAGTCATGGGAAAGTTATTTTATTATAAAATATATAAAACTCTACAGAGGTCTGTGGTTTTGGATTTTTCTTTTCCATCATTAGCCAGAGTTTTGAAGATCAAGAGGTGGAATTTTTAAGAAAAGCCTAAATCATGACAAGGTTTTAAGACAGTATGAACTATGGAATTTACTGAAGGGGGGTTTTGCCTTTCCTCCCTTGGCTTTTGCTTCCAGGCAGCCTTTCCAAAGTTCTTGTGTCTGCTCTGCCCTGTTACCTCCTCAGCAGCCACAGCTTGCAGGTGGTCTGCCCACTCCCCACCAGGTCACTCACACCTTGGTGCAGGGACAACAGGGACCCTGAGGAAGAGGAAGCCAAGAGGAAGAACTTCTTGCCTGGGCAGTGACCCAGCCCTGACCAGGCTGCCCAGGGAGGGTGTGGAGTCTCCTCCCTGGGGATATTGCAGAGCCCTCTGGACACAATCCTGTGCCGTGTGCTCTGGGATGGCCCTGCCTGGGCAGGGAGGTGGGACCAGATGCCCCACTGTGGTTTCTTCCAACCTGACTCATCCTGGGATTCTGTGAGAACATCACAAGTCACAGCAATGCTCAGCTGCTGACAAGGCTCAGGATTAAGGATCCAGTGTTTAGTGTGGGCTATCTCACTGACTTCCCACGTTGCCACAGGTGTCACACTGTCCCCAAAGGGTGATGGCAATCAGGCTTACAGAGCCCCACAACCCACGGAATTAAAATCACCAGGTGAAAGATGAGCTTTTCAGCTCTGCTCCACTGGGGACAGGAGAAATAAAGCAGAGGAAGGGATGAAGGATGTCTGTGTGTGTCCAGCAGCACTTTGCATCACACACAGCCAAGTCATCCAGCAGAGCAGCCCTGCAAGCCCCAGGTATGCCTCAACCACTCTGCACAGGGACCCCCAGGGCAGGACACAGCACCCCCTGCCAGGGCAGCAGCACCCTCAGAGATGGTGCCAGAAAATTCACCCTTGGATCCAGAGCAAAGTTCTAACAACATTTAAAGCAGGGAGCTCCAGCTGGAGTCAGTGTAAAGATGGAGCTGCTGGAAAAGCCATGAGTTCAGAGCCATGTCTGTGTCCTGGAGAAAGCAGACGGGTGCTCGGGCGTGGGGTTTGGCTCACCTGGAAACCACACGGTACATCCAGGGAGTGGTAATTTTAGGCTCACTAACACCAGCAAAGGAGTTTAGGAAATGAAACGAAGGGCTTCAGGGCACCATCTGGTTGCTGCAAGGAGCCAGGGAGAATTCCTGCTCCCTTCGCACGCTCCACAGGGCCACTGCCAGCTCCTGCCACCCCCATCTCACAGCAACAGCATTTGTTTACTGCTCATCCAATCCACGAGGGCAAATGCAATGTTTGCTCTCAAAGATCTGTCTTAAAATGCTACTATACAAGTCCCTTGGGTCAGAGTGGTATTTTAAGTCTATTGCCATGGAAAGAAGATGTTTCCTAGTATTTTCTGGAGTTTTTTCAGTGTTGGGTCTCTTTTCTCACAGACCTCCTGCAAGGCTGGGTGTTGATTCCCCAGCCTGTTTTTCTCTGTGATAGTCACGCTGTGACCAGTGGGACTCCTCAAGAACATACGTACAGGTGTTGCCACCACCTGAGCACTTCACAGTGTGGGTGTTTGATTGTTGGTTTTGTTGTTGTTGTTGTTTTAAACTTGAAAAAAATAATTTTAAACCACAAACTCAAATCTCACGCCGTTCTTTCATAACATCCCCATGGTTTGGGTTCATTCCTACTCATGTCAAATTCAATTTCCTTCTGATTGACACTATTGCACACAGGAGGGAAGAAACAAGCCTCGTGAGGGTGTCCTGCATGCCACAGGTTACATCTGGAAGACAGTAAATAAGCATGAATGCCCTAAGGCCTGTGTTCTCAGGTGCCTTGTCTTCCAGGTAGCCAAACCTTTGCACAGTGAGTGCATCTTTAATTCCCATTCCTGCCACAAGCATCCCTCAAGTAACTCTAACTTGGCTGTCTTGAGGACTTCTATGATATTGGCACTTTCTATGAAAGCCTCTGAACCCCCAGGCTCCCCAGGCCAAGCTGGGCTCTGAGCTTTCATTTATATACAGAAAAAGGATATTCTGCTCCTTGTGTGGTCAAGCTCTTCCTTGGAATCACTTGTGACTCAACCCCCTCAGAACAAAATGGAGAGCCCAACTTTTCTAACTGCAAAGAATCTCATTATTTTAGGGAATATTCTCATCTCCTCAGGGCTGTCAACATGGAACTTTGCCATGAAGCCACTGAACAGCCTCTCACTGCCCCTTGGCCATATCTACCAGGCCAGGCACATCCACCAGGCACGAGAAGCCAAGAAGAGCTGTCTTGGCATTTCATTTTCCCCAGCGAATGAGGAAAGATAGGTTTTGGAAATAGATCAAAACTCCATTGAGGAGGAAAAAATGACCCTGCAGCTCTGAAAGGTTCCTCAGCCATAACATGGAAAGTTCCTGAAGCAAAGCTTGGTGTTGGATAGATGCCTTCCCAGTCCAAATTGGTAACTGGGGGTGAGCCATTTCCATTCCTGTGTGAGCAACACTTAAAAGGATAAATAAGAGCTAGCCACACAGAGGAGCAGACTGGTTTCTTTTGCTTTCCTTGACATGGAAAGTGGCCTGCATGCCACCTGACACTCAGGGATCACTTCCCAGGCTATGGGAAATGAGCTGGGAAAACACAAGCGCAAACCTCCTGTGGTTTATATGTCTGCGTCAGGCGAGCTGTGCAGAATGCAAAGGCAAACCTTTCAATCCTCCCCTCTCCCCAGCCCTCAAAGGCCAGCACAAGTGCTCCATTCAGAAGGGGATTTACCACAGGGTTTGGAAAGCCCTGAGTGCTAGACAGGAATCTTGCCCTGACTGAACCTACTTATAAGCCCTCCCATTAACAGTGCTGTGAAGAGCTGGTGGCACAGTGTGTGTGGAACAGAGCTGTAAGTCACAGCACAGGTTTGCTGAATGAGCTGGGGACCAGCTGCATCCCTTTACTCCCTCAATAACACACTGATATGGGCACATTTATTTTCCTGTTGAAGCAGCTCACAGAATAAATGCGCCTCCCATCCGAGGGGAGATTACTGGGGGAGCAGATGTATGCTATACTGCAAACAGTAAACTTATGGAGCCCTAATCCCATACAACACAATCTAGTTTCATACAAATCCTGTGCAGAAAGCCCCACAAACTGCTCTGCAGCAGGAGGAAGAGGAGCCCTGCTCCTGGGCAGTGGGAGCTGTGAACATCCCAGTGCTGGCCACCAAACCCATCTCACCAAGGCATTTGCACAGCCCGTGCTCCGGCTCATCCAGCTGGAACCCAACATCCTCCCCCTCACGGGAGACCCTGAGCCTCAGCTCCTGCTTGGAAAGTGCTTAGAGCTCCCTGGGCGAGCAGCCTGCACAGCCATTAACAGCACCGGCACATTTACTGCACACATCTGGGTCAGCAGCTCCCAGACAGGGCACACCACGCAGGGAGGCAAAGGTGAGCCTGAAAAACTCTGAAATTTAATAGCAGTAAGCTACAAATTCATACAGGTTCGTAATGACAAGGCAAAAATAGAAAAATTTGCAGTAGTGGGGCAAGCTGTAGTAATGCAGCATTTAGCACCGGCAGCAGAAACCAGCAAATTAGGAGTTTTTAAGGGGCGACCTGAGGCAAGGAAGTGGCTCAGGGGGAGAAGGGAGAGCTGTTCCAGTTAAATAGGCACAAGAGAAAGAGCAACCCACAACTGCATAAACAGTCTGAGGGGCCGAGAGGAGCAGGGAGGGGGTGAGATGTCATGGACGAGCTTGGAGAGGTGGGATGAGGCAAATCCGTAAGGAGCACAGAAGCCCAGGAAGACACTGGGGGTTTTTTAATTGAACATGAACAGTAGGAAGCAAGCGAGTTTTACTGGGAAATGTAAAGGCTTCCTGTTTTACATCCTTGGCTTTAAATCTTCATTGGGAATCAGCACATGGCAATGGAAAGAAAACCCACCCCTCGCCAAAGGCAGCTCGCCGCAATCGCTGCCTTGCTGGATCTTGCTTTAAATAGTCAACAGCCCAGTGCTGCCTTGTGCTGATTATTCAAGAGCCATTATGATATCAGTGAATGTCTCTGATTGCATTTAATTCGAGTAGGCAATATATTTTGAATTCAACTTGCTCTAGCAGTCCCCAGCTCTCCCTCCCCCAAAGTCTCACAGATCATTTAAAAGCGAGCAGGTCACATCCTGAGCTGTAGGTACTAACCATGTCATTTCTTCCTCTCCTAGGGGCTTTAAATCCTGCAACTGCTGCCCTGCCAGCAGGAGAGGTGACCCCACATTTGTCCTGCTCATCTCTGGCTAATAACCATTAGGGACAATGGCACAGCTCCCACCTGCTGCCCAGGAGGAGTGCAGATCGCTCCCAGCGGGATGCCAGCGCTGACAATCTCCTCTCCTTTTCATTACAGCCTTTTGTCACTCTCACACCCCCAGAAACTACTCAGGAGGGCTCTGGGGGAATTGAACTGCAGTGACAGAGTGGGTCCTACCCCCTCCCGAGGTAGCAAACACGGGTGATGGCCGAGGCTGTGCCAGTGCAGCTCCACACAGATGAAGAGGCACCTGGATCGCTCCCCGTGAAGGGACATGGGCGCACAGCCAGGGGACACACAGGGACGGTCACCTTGACGTGACAAAGGTTCAGCTGTCACAGCCCGTGCCCAGGGCACTGGTTTGTGGGGAGCCGCAGCCCCACGGGCAGTGCCGTGGCTCTGGCCGCCCCGCAGCCGCCGGTGCCACGGCCAAGGAGGGATGGCGCAGGGCAGGCCCTGCCGTGCTCAGGGCCGGCAGAAGAGGAGCACCGACCCTCTGGGGCACCGGCCTCGCCTTGGCAGGAGAGGGTTTTGTGCCCCCCCTGCAGCCCCAGCCCCAGGACACGGAGCTGAGGGGCCTTTGGGCCACAGGCTGTGCCCTGAAATCTTTCTGCCCCTCCCACGAAGCCCCACGCGCAGCCCTGCCGCAGCCCTGCCGCTCTCCGGAGCCTCCGCACGCAGCACAGGCCCTGCCGGGGACACAAACCCTGCAGCTCTGCCCCGGTCAGCGCGGGTTGGTGACAAACCCAGGCAGCTGGGCCGGCCTGGCCCAGCCTCGGCGGGCACAGACCCGCGGGCACAGCCCGAGCTGTGTCCACGGCCGTCCCTGCGCTGCCACAGGCCTCGCGCGCCTCTGCCCCCAGCCAGCACCACCAGCAGCAGCAGCAGCAGCCCAGCCTGGCGCTGCAGTGAAGTATTAACTCATACCCAACACAGTTTGTCTCCGAGGACCCTCTTGGCCCCTCCGTCATCCTGTGCTGACATTTTAATCGCGCTTTTGTGGGAGCCGGCTGGCAGTTTGTCATGAGGAATGGCGCGGCGAGGGGCCAGCGCGGGCTGCTGGCTGCGCCGCTGCGAGGGGAGCAGCCCACTCTGACAGACTGAGCAATAATCTGAACTTACTGCGCTGAGCCTGTGGGACACCAGCCGGGCCGCTTTATCTTCTTCATTAAAGTGCGCTCAAAAAAAAAATCCATTTTCCTTTAAAGTCTCAGGAACAGATGGAGTAAAATTAATTGCGCCATTAAGTCCCGATAGACAATACCAGAGTGGTTTTCTTTCAACAGTGCATGTGTGTTACAAAGTGCTCTTCGTAAAAGGCAATTACTGCAACATTTGCCATAAAATAAAGGTTGCTTTAATGGGCAATAAACACAGGCTTCAAATTTTGTATGAAATGGGTCTCCAAAGGGCGCTGTTATAGGCAGCTCAAAGGCACAACTGACTTTAGTATTTCTGCTCTGGCTCCAGCTCAGCTAGTTCGGAGAACAATGATTTCCACCCTTGGATATTTTCTGATGGAATTATGTATGCCATGGCAGCGCCCAGTCCAGGCCCTCCGAGCCACCCGTGGCTGGAGGGGGATGCTCTGCCCGCTGCCATCGCTGTGCCCGGGCAGGGACAGCGAAGAGGCGGCCGAGCACACAATAATAAGGCCCCATTTCCTGACAGCAGATCCTTGCCAGTCCCAATTACCACTGGGTTTGTTTGATGCAAAGCCTGACATATTTATTTATATTTCTTTTCAACATAAAATACCCTGGAAAATGGATACCACATCCTTGCACACAGAAGGAAGGCACTATAAAAATGTGTGTGGGCAGTGTTCAGAAGACAAGAAACAATAGCATTTTCCATGGTTTTTTGCTCTCTGGGCATTAAAAACCAAACCCAGTCCTCTCCATGGAACAGTTTGAGACGGCACTGGTGAATGCAGCTTCTGAACAGGCTTGTTTGGGGTCCTGACCACAAACAACCCAACAAATCTACATCATTCACACCAAACAGTACATTGCATTTGTCAACTTAACAGCCAGCCTCACCCTGGGAGCAAAGCACTTCATTTAGGCAGATTTCAGCCCTACAGAAGCACGGATGATGGTATCAAGACAGATGCCTCACACACCCCATGTGCTCTTCCTGCAATGACCTGCCAAAAATCCCCTCTTCTGCCTGGTGCCCCAGGACTGCCCCGGGTGCAGCCACGTGCCTACGCACTTCTGGGTGGGAAAACAGTTTCTCTCTGATTCTCGCTCAGATTTCTTTGAAGAGGAAGGGAAATCATTTCAATTCATTGTATTTTCACATTCCAGTAATTACAAAGTGAGCATGACATATAAATGATCCATTAATTGAAATATGGGCTCTATGAGCTCCAATATTTATAGTGTAAATCCATATTTAATTAAATAAAGCCAATAATGCTCATTTTCAAAGAGAACATTGAAGCTTTTTATTTAACCATGCAGTTGATGCTGAATGTGCTCCTTTCTAATAAACATTTTTCAGTAAATCACCCTGGCTGAGAGAAGTGGGAGGCCAGGGGGTGCAGGCTGGCTCTCCGGAGAACCCCCCAGACCCCATCCAAGCAGCCCCTGCTGCTGGAGGCACTTTACATCCCTGTTACTATACACGAGTGCTGCTGCTTGGTAATAGCATCAGTCAGCACCTCTGACTGAGCAGCTTTAATCACCCACTTAATTGCCTTAATCGCCTTTTACATAACTAAGAAATCACAACACTGCAATTGTCTGACTCTGACACACAGTAACATCAGGGGTGTGACATTAATGACGTAATTATATTAATTGCCAGGAGCTAATGTTTCAGGAGCTCAAAGTAACAGGCGCCAACCCCCAAAACCAGAGCTGCTGCTCCCGGAGCACTCGCTGGGTGCAGGGCAAAGGCCGACAGCAGTGGCGTGGGCAAGGGCAAGCCCAGCAAGAAGGGCTTTAGCCAGAAAGCCTGGCACTGCTCCATATAGACATATATATGTATGTGTACTAATACACACATATATAAGGGTCTGGAGCATCTCACTTATGAGGAAAGGCTGAGGGAGCTGTGCCTGTTCAGCCTCCAGAGCACACACCGAGAGGGAACCTCAGTGTGTATAAAGATCTAAAGGATGAGTGTCAAGAGCATAGAAGAGGCTCTTCTTGGTGGTACCAACCAACAGAAGAAGAGGAACAGGCAGGAACTGATGCCCAGCAAGTTGCACCTGGACAGGAGGAAGAACTTCTTCCCTGGGCAGTGACCCAGCCCTGACCAGGCTGCCCAGGGAGGGTGTGGAGTCTCCTCCCTGGGGATATTGCAGAGCCCTCTGGACACAATCCTGTGCCGTGTGCTCTGGGATGAGCCTTCTTGAGCAGAGAAGTGGGACCAGATGCCCCACTGTGGTCCCTTCCAACCTGATCCACTCTGAGATTCTGTGATATATATTGTTTTATATATATTTATACATATATATATATAGAGAGAGAGAGAGGGAGAGACAGAGAGAGAGAGGTCTATATTGTTTTCTTTGATACCCTGCTCCCTGACAAGATCTGAGTGCAGCCCACAGGGGAGAGTTCCTTGGGACAGTTTTTAATGATTTTAATCAGACTTCTTACCATGATGACATTTTCCTTCAGTTCATTGGGATTCAGATGCTACTTCCCTTTGAAGGAATTTCACCCCACTTATCCTTGAAGCACTATCAACCCTATATGGTGTTTCTAAACTTTCAACACCAACCAATTCCCTGTTTCTGTTAGTAGTCAGCTGGCACTTTTATTCCTTGCAAAGTAAGAAGCAGCATGCATAGGATGGCTTTGCTCCAATCCAGCCAGATATGAGGTGTTTCCATAGGTGCAGGATGGTAGAAACCCACAGTCCTCTGTACTGACAGGCACTAAGATGGTGGTTTGATTGCACAATAAACCCAATTTGAGGGTGGCAATTGCTGGGTGAAAAGCCCTGCAGCCTCCAAACTCAAAGTGCTGGTTGTGTATCAACTCACACTGCCAATGCAAAGTTTAAAAAAAGTTGATGGGTGAGTTTGTCCCAGTAAACTTTATCCTGGAGGAAGTATCATCTGTCATCTCACAGCTAATATAACGCCAGCAGGGAGCAGAAAAGCCAACATAAACTTCTATCATATGCTTTGGCTGAACAAACAGAAATGTAACCACATAAATACACCTGACTCAGATCAAATGAACATTGCTGGGATATTCCAAGAATGCACCACTAGTATTATGCATCCTGCAGCTCCAGCCTTGGCTTGGCTCTATATCCCCAAACACACCCTGACACCAAGGTGTGAAGGCAAGAAGCTTGTAGACAGCATGTGAAGAACAATCTTTAGGCAGCCACTGAATCCTCGGAGGCCTCAGTCTCAAACATGTGGCTCCAGCTGGTACAGAATCCCTGCTGAATTCATCCCTGTGCTTCCCCTTACCCCTCCAACACACTGCACACATCAACACTGGCTCTTCAGAGCACGCAGTGCAGAGCTAACTCTGGCCTCTGGCAGAGGTTCCTGCCCTCAGTGAAACCCCGAGTAAGCTCCAGGTGATGGTTTTACCCCAGGCTTCTCTTGAGGAAGCCCTGCATAAACTTACTGCATGGTGTGCACCTACATCGAGCAGGCAGTGGGTGAGGGACATTGGCTCTCCCCACCAGGAACTCAGAGATCTAAACTGGGGATGGGAAAACCCTGCAAGACAAGCATGCCCTGGGTGGCACTGTCACTGTCCCCAGGGTACAAATCCCCTCTGCCAGGTCAGGTCTGCTCAGAGCCAGGTCACAGGCTAGGCAGGTACATCTGACTTCCTGCAGCTAACCCAACCAAAGCCAAACTCCCTCTGTGCTTTGCTGGTAAAGTGACCTTCTGTTGGCAAAGGGACCTTTGGTGATGGATAGATTCTCAGAGTGGGATGAAATCTACAGGAAACAAAAAAAACCCAAAAAGGAGAGGGAATTTCCTAGCCTGAAGGACTAATAGACAGGAATGGCACCATACATATCAAGATGGGTTTCACAGCTGTGGTGGGAAGGCTGGTGGATGTGCTCTCAGATCCTCATTACCTGTCCCTCCTGAGCGTCTGCCAAGAGGTAGAAATACTCTCCTCTGAGGTTTTGGCACAGGGTCTAATCATGCATTTCATGAAAGAAACCCCATTGCTCCTTCCGGCTCCATCCTGGCCAACAACAGCACAGGAGACAGGCAGATGCCTCCAAAAGTGGCAAAAAAGGTTTTATTACTTTTTAAGTTCTATTTACAACTGCTGCACCATCTCAAGAGCTAGAGAGGAGTCCTCAGTATGAGCTGCATGAAGTAAACAAGATGCTAAGAGCTTGCATAGCTTTTTAGCACTAATGACAATTAATAATAAATGGATGCTGCAATAATCTATCCAGTGAAAGGCTTCGTGGGCATGCAACACACTTCCTGCCCCCCGTGCTTATGGACCACGGAGTGAAAAGGGAGGCACGGTAAAAGTTAAGGAAGTAAAATAACAATGACTGGGAGCAAAATAAGTGAAGTGGCTAACCCAGGTGCCCCAGAATACCTGATATTTAGGCCCAGGTTTTCAGCAAGGTCATAGAATAGCCAAATGATTTGGGTAGGAAGAGATCTTAAAGACCACCCAGTTCCACCCCCTGCCATGGGCAGAGACACCTTCCACTAGCCTAGGTTGCTCCAAGCCCTGGCCTTGGGCACTTCCAGGGATGGGGCAGCCACAGCTCCTGTGGGCAATCTAAATAACCCTGGCTGTGGCAGGGTTGGTTTCTATCTCTGCAGAGCAGCAGTTGTTGGTGCCCTGTCTCTCCAGAGCCTCACACACTGTTCTGAGCAGCACTCAAGATGGTTAAAAAGGTACCGGGGTAAGGCAGACCTGTTGAAACCCTTGGGCCCTACAATCTGCAGGCTTAGATTTCATAGCTTGCTAGCAAAGTAAAAAAGGACATGATCACACACACAAAAATAAATCCCAAATAAATCTGCAGAATTCCCCACTCCCGAGAAGGGTCTTCACCTTTGCTGTTCTGCCTTGCTGAATTCATAGATGTCGAATTCTTTATCCCTAGGAAGCTAATTATTATGAAAGGTCAAAATAAATAACCACACTTGTACATAAAGCTGTTGTTAATATAGAGAAGTAGACAGCTCCAATTTATGGGCTATTTTGTTGTTATAATTACAGAGCTCCTTTCACCAGTGAGTTTGTAACCATTTGGTTTAATTATGAACTAAGGAGAAGAGGAGGGGGAGGAAGGACAGCCGTGTCCCTCCAGAATGGTGCTTTCCCAGGTATCATGATGGAGCAAGTTGAGGATAAGTGGGAATCAGCTCCTTTGGGCTTCCCTAAACACCTCCCTTGAGGAGGATGACAGATGTGGTGGAGCTGGGCAAGCAGCTCCCAAAGGGTTAAGCTGCAGCCCATTAGAAATGTCCTTCAGTGCTGGGTCTGTTTTTCCTTACAGAACATTAAGCTCAGTGGGGCAGGCACAAACCCCTGCCGTGCCCCCATTAAAAAAGATCAAGTCGCACATGTCGATATCACAGCTTCACCCATCCTGTAATTTGTCTGACAGCAGCTCGGGCTGCTGGGCCTGGCCAAGGGAAGAACAGGCTGCCTTTTAAAGAGAGACCCAAATCCCTTAAAAAAAAAAAAAAAAAAAAAAAAAAATTGTGGCCAGACAAACTGCTTAACAACATAAAGATGCAATAAGCGTCTCTGCCACTCCTCCCCTCCCTCTGGAAGTGGGATAAAGCCCAGCACACTACAAAATAATCCCAGTAAAGGCACTGCCAGAGCACTGACAAAATGCTTGGTGCAGTCAAAGCATCCTCCTCTTTTTTTTTTCTCCTCCCCTTTCTTTCTTTTTTTCCTTAATGCCAAAGGCATTAAAAGAGATGAAAACCACTCCATTGAGCTAGGTGAAACGTTAATCCATTGGCCTTACTTTGCTGGGAAACCAGGGTTTGAATGAGGCCCAAGGCATAAATGAAATGAGTTTAGTGATCTCAGTTTAATTCTTAATAGGCCACAACAGGCATTGCAGATACAGAAGATACAATATTAGGAAATCAAACCCTTCCAGAATTGTTTTTTCCTTTCGGTTAACGAGGGTCAGGAGAGAATTAATACAGAGACTAAAACCTTAAGCCAACTTTAATAGCTCTCTATGCAGTTGGAGTGCAGGAGGGGCAGGGAGATGCTGCCTGTGAGCCCCACGGTTGAGGACCCATTCTGCAGCACAGCAGCTGCTGGAAAAGCTGATCTGCAGAAAGTTAAGGCTCCATCCAAAACACAGGAGGATTTCCAGTGACACCTCAGCAGATTTTGAACCAAGCCTACATAACTGCACATAATGGGACCTGAATAATCCCACTGAAGCCCAAACTTTAGCAATATTGGTGGGTCAATCGACAGAGTTTTGAAAGCCACAGATCCCTCCCAGTAAAATGGAGTGGGAGGAAACAAACCCAGCCAAACTTCCAACCCCTACTTAGGATCATCCTTAGAATAAACAGTGCCAAGGGTCCTGAGTAAAGGGATGCTTCACTCGTGTTCACATGGGAATTGTAGTTTCTTTCAGAGTTTTCCTAGCTCCATCTTTGCAGAGGATAGATCTCAGGTGGAAAGTCAAACCTTCTAAATGAAGATATTTTCCCAGTACTGAGAAAGATCAATTTTGCTTTGTGGGAGGGTAAGGTGCCGCTTTTTCTTTCCCATAAAAAAGGGAAGAAATAATACATCAGGACAGGATAACTGAGCCTGGAAGAACACCAGCAGCAAACCAACTATTCAGAGATTTAATAAAAGTAAAATATTCCAAAGTGCAATGATGAAGTCCAGCTTTGAGCTCGTTGTGGATCAAACCCCATGGAATGCCACAGTGGCTAAAATTCTGAGCCAGTATCTTTCTAAATCTTCGTGGTTTCTCTGGCTCTCTCCCTGCGCTTTGGCTACACTCAGTGCGTTCCCCCATATCCCACACATCAGGAGCTGATCCTGTGACACCTCAGCAGATTTGCACTACTGGAGGGCTGGGGAAGTCTTCTCTCTCACATCAAAGGCAGCTGTGTCATGTGCCAGGAGAACAGAGTCTACCCTTCCTGCCTCCCAAAACCCAAGGGAAGACCCATGTCCCTTTACCTGAGCTCTGCCCAGAGTCCCTCTGCTGAGCAGAGACCAGAGCTGTGGGCGCCCCTGTGACGGAGGAGTCCCAGGCACTGTGGGCATGAAAGAGAGTCAGGATAAAGGTGGGAGGGAGGGTGAGCAGTCCAGCTGCTGTAGGACCAGGGTACCACCCTGAGGAAGCTCCTTCCCTCTGGTACCCCACAGGCATCACCCAACACTCCTGTTTGCTCCTGAGAGCTCTGCACCGTGATCCTCCTTCCATCCCTGGGCCATACCCCATGATAACATGGTACCATTGTCCCCTTTCACTCAGGCCATTCCAAAACCCCGATTTCAGGGATATTAGGTGCAAAAGCCAGAAAACAACAAGAAAACCCCTGCAAGCCCTCAGACACCTCCAGCACAGTTCACTAAGGTAACAGAAAGCAAATATACAGCCTACAGAGAGACATGGACATAAATCCTTCAGGATGCTGTCTTATCTCACCACACAGAAATTTAATCACCCAAGTTGCTGCACATCAGGGTGGTGAAATACATCTTAGTCTTGATGCCTGCAGAAAACAAGTTCTTCTCTTAAAAGGTGGTAGCAGTGACATATTGGAGTTATATATATATATATATATATTTATATATATATATATGTACACATCACTTGTATAGAACTGTGGATAACGGCATTTCCAACCTGGTGGCCTAATGAATACATAAAGCAATGTCCACAGTTACATACAAAAGTATTAAAGTTCATGGGGGATGGCTCCATCACCATTTAAGTCATGATTGCCCCAAGGGAATAAGGATAATTTAAAAGTTTACCCAACAAATTACAGGCATGCTTGGCAATGTATTCCTATGACAAAACACCTTGAGGTGGGATTCAGAAGTCATTTCTGCATAAAATGTGTGGCAGGTTCAACTCCTGGCACTTTTGGAGACAGTAAGAGGTGGAAGTTGCTCAGCCTGAACATGCCAAGTGGCCTCCCACTTCCCTGAGGGTGGGGATGTCAAGATAGCTTAGGGGTTCAGCTCAGCCCCACTGTGCTGTGGTTCTGGAGGGGGAACCTTGCAGTGTAACCTGGTGATGTAACCTCAGTTTGGAGGGATAGTTATAGCTCATAACCCAACAGATGACCAAAAATGCAAACACCAAACACAGGAGATGAGTATTCTAGGAAAGACTGAGAGATGATCACTGGGGAATCTATGACAGAACAAGGAATTAAGGCATATAAAACACAGTCCAAACTAAAACTAGCAGTAGATTTTGGGTTGTTCCTTTTTAGATTTTTTCAGCAATTTTGATCTGCAATAATTCTCTTTTTCTCTCTGCTCTGCTCAGTTTTATCCTGTGTTTGACTAAAGCACAGGCTTTATGGTTAAGTGAGGTGCAATCCACACTGATAATGTATTCCTGCACATAATGGCCTGAAAGTACTGTATTCATGTATGAGCTTTCTCCAAATTGTTTATTAATGGAAAAGATCATATAAGATATTGCTCTTTAATATGCCTGAAAGACTCCCATAAACACACAGAATCTCACTCGGCTCCCTGAACAGGTGTATTGGCCCTAAGCTGAGTGCAGCCATGTTATTCCAACAGGAAACTACTGCAGGGAAGGAGAAAGCCAGGAATGTCTGAGGCAGGAATGCAGCTCCCCTGGCTCCAGCCTGGGAGCACGTGAATGTGCAGCCATCGCGCTGTCACATCACTCCGGGTTGCCATGGAGATAATTGCAATGTCATAACTAAAGGCTAATGTCAGCACCAGGCTTTACAAGGAAATGATTGGATTGTATTTTTAATTTACCCCCAAAATTATTGCAACTCCCCCATCGGGGACAAAATGGGAATTGTATATTTAATTTTTTGACAGCACCACTGCGTAACTTTGTGGTTGAGGATCCAGAAGTTTTTACATCACTGGGGTTTTTTTGAAGGTGCTCTTAGGTGTTTCTATACACAACTATTTTAAGACAGAGAATTCACAGGCTGCATATACATAAGCAATAATAATATACCTACATGTTATGCTGTATGTGTACATCTTACACTGCTCTCCCAGCCTGAGCCTCATTTAGCAACTCTAACTGTTTTATTAACAATATTAATCAATACTTTCAAAATGCTCTCTTGACCTGAGAGTTGTTAAGCTGCTCTCTGGTAAAAACACAAGAAACAAAATGAAATTTTAAATTATCTTCACACTTGCTCAACCATGCTCTCTGCCCTTTCTGCCTGAACTGGTGCCTCCAAAGCTCCCGAGCTAAATCCAGGCCAGCATGGGGCCAAACTGCTGTTTTCTTTGGGACTAACTTCAAAGTCAATAAGCTTTTACACAGCTCCAGTGGTGGGGCTGACAGCAACACTGCCAGCAGCACTGAACAGAAGCTGGGCAAGGTGGAGACTGACCGTATTCTAAATGTCATGGGCACGCATGGCATTATTGAGAACCCTAAATAATCAATACTGTCACTGCAGCAGCAGTTTCACCAAAAGCTCTGCTGCACAGCCCACTCCCAATGCAACAGTCAAAAACAGCACATGAAGTCACAAATGAAGGGATTAAGGAAACTGTTATCTCTCCAAAACCTCCTGCAAGAGGGGCAAGTGTTCATCTTAACCTGTTGTCATTAATATCACTCCTTTGGTATACTGAGAGAGTTATAGAGCTTAAGCTTATTGTTGTAGGTGTGACAGATACTGTCAGTGAGACTCCCCAGCCCATGGAGGTTTTACTGGTTTTGGGGAGGTTTTGGAAAGGTTTGGGGAGGCTTAGGAACCCCAAATGAAGCACCTCCGTCACACATGACACCAGCTGCTCTGGCCGCGCATGTCCCACCTGTCCTGCACTCAACGTTCCCCATTCATGGCAAGCAAGGAATGCCACAAATCACCCATGTGGCCTTCCTCGAGCAAGGCTGTGTCCCACCTCAGTGATCAGAGAATGTCAAGGGCTGGAAGGGACCTTAAAGCCCATCCAGTTCCACCCCCTTCCACCAGGTTGCTCCAAGCACCATCCAGCATGGGCTTGGACACTTCCAGGGGTGGGACTCTCCAGAGCAGAGCTGCAGCTGCACGGAGATGATCAACAGCAACAAGAAAGAGAAAGAAGGAGGAAAGAAAGACAAATGCACAGAAGCTGTAAGTTGGCTTAAAAGCAAACTGAAACAAAAGGAAAGGGAATCCTTTTGGAAATGCTGCTATTTTTTAATTGTTGGTAACCTGGGTTTGATTTATAAGGAGGAGAAAATGGTCTAAAACTACACCAGTCTTTGACACAATTGCCCTTCTCCTCCCTCATGTTAGATGTCTTTGCTGCCCAACCTGAATTCCAGGAGATAAACAGCAGAGCATTTTCCAAAATCAAAATCCTTTTTCTAATCAATTACACCCAAATCCTGAATGACGAGACATATGAAGCACTTGTGTATTCTGGCAGTTTAATATCAAAGAATTTATTACCATTCTCAGTACAGTAAAGATTATTTGAGTATTAAGAGGATATACATTAAAATATAATGTATCTAATGTATAAAATGTAATGACTGCAGTGAGAGTAACATCACACTCGAGTAGAGAAGCAGAAGTAGGCTCTGTTGGAAGCAATTTGGCCCAGTTTGGAAAAGCTAGCTGTTAAAAATCACAGGCAAATCCCAAACTGGCTGTTACCAGCTCCCTCCAGCAAGCTTTGCTTCTTGCCTCTACCGCCTGCTCTGTCCCAGCCACCCCCCACACTGAGCCCACCAAGTGCCCCCTCTCCTTCCCCAAGCATTTAGGGCCAAGCACTGAAGCCTCGTTCCCTTTACCTGCCCAACTCTGACCCCCTGCCACCCGCCCCATCTGGGAAACCTCCAAGCAGGATGGTTCCCTGAAGAATAACCTCAGCTCTAAGGACACCACCACCCCCTCAGAGTGACAACCTCGTCTCTTCTGTCTCACATGGGATCACTAGAAGAAAAATGAGCATATTGGGAAAGGTACCAATTAGGCAGTGTTCAGCACATGGCTGAAAAATAAGGCACAGTGGTGTGAAAGTCAGCCAGTAATAAGTAAGCTGCACTTCCATAATTTCATAGGAAAATCCTTGGGGCGCAGCCAGATTCTGCAAGAAGAAGGCTGTATTTATAGCAATCAGTTTGGTTTGACATATTTCCCCTAATATGCTAAATTACTCCTTCGCTATCATCGTAACTTCCCCTCAGTCATTCATCAGCATCTCCTATTAGCCTGGCCTGAAAGCACTCGCTGAGCCTCTGGGGCTCTGACCTCCTTAAAGCCACGTTCATTCCGCGCAGGCCACAATTAACCCGCCGGGGCTGCGCCGCCTCTCCCGAGGAGCAAGGGGCTCCTTGGCTCTGACAAGGCTTTGCTGTTTCCAATCCGTGTCCTTTTGTCCCTCCCGTGTGCTCCTCCACCTCTCTGCCCATGCCGGATCATTAAATCCTGGCGAAAGGACAGAGCGCTTCCCTCAGCCCGAGGAATGGCTGCTCTCCCACTGGCCTGCGAGCTCGGGGCATGGAGGGTGAACCAAAGAACCTCAGGATTCCCTGGATAATCCCCGGATCCGCAGCTCTGCCACTACGCCGTGGACAATTTTATGGATGACTTGCATGGTCTGCAGTTCTACAAAGCCACAACTACAAGCCATTTATTTAACAACAGCTGGCCCTGATTTCTCACTCGTGGTACGACCATGGCCAGAAGTCCCACTCGAGCTCAGGGCCCTGCTTTGTGACACTCCCTGTGCATCTACGGGGAAACAAAGTCCGTGCCCTGAGGAGTCGAAACTCCAGAGAGGCAAATCGGGTATGAAGAAGTGTGTCAAACCTGATCACCATCCAGCATCTCTGCAGTTGCCTCTGCTCATCCTTCTCAGCCAGCCCCAAAAGAACAGTCATTACAGCCCTGGACAATCTCTGTGTGGCAATCCCTGGCTTGTGTGAATAATGATGTTTAGTATTTCATCAGGTTATTCCATAACAAATACACCCAGTGATACCTTTATAATGATCATCCTAACACTGTGCTGTCCTCAAAATATTATGTGACAATAATGTAGTTCTGATTTTATTTTTTAAGCCACCTGCATTCTCACATCAAATAGAGACTTATCCTGTAGAGCCAGAACTGGAAAAAGGATAATGCCTTTTTTTTTTTTTTTTTTTTTTTTTTTTTAAGGAAAGGGGGGAAAAAAAGAAATAAAATCATGCTTCTTCAACCTTTTTTTCTCCCGCTATTCGGGTGCTTGTCTTTAATGAGCAGCTCCAAATGACAGCTTTAATCACTGCCTCTGGCCACTGAAAGAGGCCGCTAATGATAGGAAAGAACAGAGGACCATTTGCATCAATCAGCTCTAGTCTAAATCACTTTTTATGATAATGCATCCAAGCGAAGAAGAACGTCTCTGATGTCTCCTGCATGATGATGTACCACAGTGCTGTCTCCTCATCTCAGACCTCCACATAAATCTCTTAAAGATGCACACACACCCCACCCTGTGCTGCCAGCGCTGGCCCTCGTTTTCTACACCATTAATGATCTACCACCAGGGTAGAGTCAGGAGAGGTTAAGCAATCAGTTCATTCAGTTTTCACTTTCTGCGGGGGATGCCCACTGCTCCGGGAGGAGGGGAGGGGAATACACACACAATGCCTGGGCTGTCAAACAAATACAATTTAGGAGTCACATAATTCCTGGTTTGCCACCCGTTAACATCAGGGGCTGGCAAGAGGAAAAACACTGGGCAGGATGCAGAGGATGCTGTCTGTACAGCATCCCACCTCTGCTACACACGGAGCTGAAATGCTGCTAGAGCTTTACTCTGCGAGTACACTGTATTTACACAGGAGTGCTTTCAAAGGGACTAATCCCATAAGCACAGCTTACCCCCCTCCCACGGAAGGGTTTATAGGATCAAGCACAGCTCTGTAATACTAAAACAAAGGACCTGATCCTGCACAAGACAGTGCCCTGATTACACACTGGCCTGAGATGGAAGAGCTGGGCTCCATTTTTGACCCAGCCACAGGTTGAGATGCCATGGTCAAACCAGCTCTGCAAACAGAGAAACTCCTCATCTTCCCAAGCTCCAGCTCTGTGTGCATGAAGAGCTTCGGCTGCTCTGGACATGGGAACCACATGTACGACACATATGAGCACATAAAGCCTGTTTTTACTGGGTGTGCTGCACAGACTGGCTGTAGCTGAGTCTGCTGGGTGCTTCCACTCCAAAGCACCAAAGCAAACAGGACTGAGGTCCCACAGCAGCACTCAGCTCATTGCATGGGTAGGATTTCCCCAAGCTCACACTGCAAGCCCTGTGTGGGAACCTCAGTGGGAATCCTGGCTGGAAACCTGGCTGATTGCCCTTGGCTCCTCTGAATACCCCAGTGCTGCCAGCCTGGTGCCCTGGCTAACCCCAGTGACCCAGGGCTATCTGCAGGCTGCTCCTGTGCTTTGGGGCTGGGGAGATCTGCTGGCCAGGCCAGCTTTCCTGAGATGCATAATGCCCTCCCGCTGGGTCCTGTGTCAAAACAGCCTCGCCCTGTCAAAGCAAACTAATGGATGCAACAGCAGATCTACCAGGTTCATGTGGGATGCATATAAATACGCAGGGCTGGCTTTATTATCCCCCTTAAATAAAAAGAGAAGACAATGTTAATTTGATTTTGGAGTTTCTCCTAGCTGGCATGATGCTGCATGGAGGAAATGACACCAATTTCCCTGGCAAGTGCTCTCTGCATTCAGTGTGATCCTTCGACACTGCCCGGAGAGGCCAGAGCAGCAATGCTGAGGACTTCATGCTCTTGTAGTTTTGACTGACACTTCTCAGGACATGCTAATCACCTTTCAGGGAAAAAGAGAAGGAAAAGGTCTCCAGACAGGCAATTCTATTAAATCTACTGATGTTCATAAAAATCTCCTTTTGCTTATGGATGCACAGTATGCTCTGCAGGGCTTAATGTTCCACAGCCAAGGGGGCTCACCGTGCCAGCTGAAGTCATTGGACACTTTTCATCTCCTGATTAAAACCAGGACTGCTATGACTGTGAGTAAAGGATGGAAGAGAAGGATTTATTTAGTGGGAGCAAAACACTGACTGAAAATCAGGATACTACAATTCTCTAGATGAAGAATCCTTCCAAGAAAATTGTCTTTTTAGCAAGACATCAAGTTCTGGTGGGTCATTCAGGCCACATGAGGGAAAAGCCACCAGGGCTCCTGGCAAAGCACGTGGTCCTTGGTGGAAGGTGGCCAGGCTGGTCCCAGCAGCCTGATGCCAGCATCCAGAAGAGCTAATGGGAAGACTCACAATGGCTTCAGTGGGCTCTGTGCTGGGGCCTTAGCAAATGCAATTAAAAAAAAAAAAAAAAGGAAAAAAAGGAAAAGAAAAAAAAAGACCAGAGCAGTACACAACAGCTGTAGCCCTCCTAAGCCTTTCTTTTTTGCAAATGCTTCCCTTGGCGGCTTTATTTCATTTTATTATAATAAACTTCAAAAGGTGTATTTGATCTGCCAGCATTTTTTTTCCCTGTCCACCAGGAGTTCATTTCAGCTGTGCAAGGCAGCAAATACTGTACATTAGGTTAATTTTCATTTCAGCTGTACAACATACATTATTGTTTCACTGCTTGGCTTTAGTGAACTCCTGGTGGATGCAGTCAAAACCATACCAGCAGATCAAATGTACTCTTTGAAGTTCCCTATAATGAAACATCTTTAAAAAAAAAAAAAAAAAAAAAGGAAAAAGCTTTCAGAAAGCTTTAAAATATCCTGAATTGTTTGGAGCATTTTAATGCTTTGGCCTGTCCCTTCTAAAAGCCAGTAATGAGAGATTTCATTCTCTCCATCATTCTCTCCAGCTTTTACTCCTAGCAGAAGTTGTATTTTGGGTGAAGTAGAAATTAATCTCTTTGAGGCACAGCTCAACTTAAATGAGCTTGAAGTGATCATGAACCACATGGTGGCTATAATGAAAAAATCCAAAACAACTGAACTAGTAGGATTTGAAGGCAGGAATGGACTCTGAAGTCTACAAACTATCTCCAGCCTCCCTCCAGGAACATGCTGAATTTCATTATAAACCCCAGTGATCAGAACATGGCCTTTGCAAATGTCACCGAGAAGGTCCCTCCTTGTCACGAGGCCTCCCACAATTACCCAAGGATCCTACCTCTTCCCTCACGGATTTCAGTCAAATTATCCTCCTGTTTTCCTCATCCCCCAGTTTACCCTGACTTATTTTCCTAAGCCAGCACAGAGTACAACCCACAGAAAGGGCACCAAACTCCACATGGGAAAGGCTGGAACCTCCGACCACCCCTTTACCACCAGTGGATTGTCAGATGGAACTGCTTCCTGACTAACACCCCCTTCAACACCTGGAGGAGACAGCCTGACCCTGATTTCAAGCAAACTTCACTGACTTCATTTCTTGTGATTTGAGAACACGTAAGGCTTGTGATTAAATAGGATTAACCAAACAGGATCAGGTCTCTGGAATAAAGCAGTTTCAGTAACAAGTTCTTACAGAAGAGCCCAAGGGCATGTTGAGGCTTGTGGATTATCAGCGATGGACCCTTGGAACAAATTTTGGAGATATTCAACTAGTGCAAAGTGAGAGCAGTGCTTGGTTTGGGGTTATTTCACAAGTGAAATGGTTTCAATAACCCAGTGGTGCCCGTGGGACCCCCAGACCTCAGCCCAGTACAGCTCCCCAGCACCTGAGGGTGCTCCCCAGCAACTCTAGACCCTCCCTGCTCCCATCCACGTGTGTATTCACCAAGTCAAGAGCTGCCACCACGGCCTTGTAGGTTGACAGACTGTAAATGGCTCCATCCTCCTGCGAGCCTTCTGTCGGGGATTCGGAGAGCTGTGCTTCCCTCCCATTATCATCTCACAGCCAACATCCCATTTTGGACAAAGTAATGAGTATTTGAAACACCCCCCACAGAAAGGAAGGAAAACAAGACACTTTGTGTACACCATTAGTTTTATGCATCTTGCAAGTGCAGTTCCCCAGCTAGAAAATCTCCCACAGCTTTTGGTTCACTTTGAACAAAATCACATTGGACTTCTGATGAATAGCTCAGCTCAAAATACACTTGGAGGCTTTTCCTTGAATTTTAACTTGGGAGTAAATAACCTACAGTGAAGCTAATTGTATTGAAAATGCAGAATATTGAGGAAACGTTACATGTGATAAATATTTACCCTGAAGGAATTCAAAGGGAGTCTGTAACAATTTATTTCTAACCAATACCAAGTAATATTAAATTGCAGGGAAAACGCAGCCCCAAACCCTATATTTTTCCAACTTGTACTAATGATTGTTCTTTGTGAAAAATGCCAGACAACAATGTCCTTTAACCATGCAGCTCCACACCAGAATGTGGGCTCATACTCTGCCTTAACATATTTCATCCCAACATCCTCTGCAAAACAACGGATTGATTCTGCTTTCACTTAAATTGGTGTAACTAATTAGACCCAACTAGAATTACTCCTGATCCTATTCATGTAAACAGTCCTGATGACTTCAGTGGGGCTATTAGTGAAAATAAGGACTCACACAGAGTAAGGATTTATGGGCTCAAATCCTCTCTATTTGAAGCCTCAGGAAAATGCAGCCAATTCCAACACAGAAGGAGAAAGCTGAGCTGTGTACAGCTTAAGAGTGGAAGAGTGAAAAAAGGGGAGCATTTTGGCCAAATAAACTGGGAGAAAAACCACTCTGTGAAAGAACTGTCCAATAAAAGAGCCAGTACTGAGATTTTCAAAAGGAGTACCCAGAGAGAGGCTGGGAAATTCAGAAGGCACCAGTGACACGAGAGGCTGTGAGTGCTCAGCACCCCACGGCTCCCACCACAACTCTCACTTGAGAAAGGTATTTGAGAATGTTTATCCACACAGGCTTTTCCCTTTAAGCCCAAACTAGTGAGGACATGCATGGAAATGTAAAAGGTTTCATTTGGAGCTTGCCTTGACAATTCAGATCAGCTTCGTGTTTCAAATGAACCAGTTCATCCAGACTTTGTAGTGCCTAAAATCAGCCCGTTGAGCAAATGCTAAAGCAGATGATTACAAAATAAAAGGTTCTTCTAGAAAAAAAAAAAAAAAAGGAAGAGGGGGAGAAACTATATTAATCACTACCAGAAAACATCTGTTTTTAAATGAGGTGTTTTTGATCTACACTGTTTGTGATGCAAGAGGAAGGCTTTGCCATCCATATGACAACCAGATCTTCATTTTGTTGGGATTAGGGGTCAGCACAGGGGACTGGGGGAGGGAAGAGTGGGAAGGGAGCAGGAGAAAGATTCCTGTAATAAATGCCAGGATGCTTACTCTATAAACACAACCTACAGACCACGAGCCACAAGTCCACTTCCAACGTTTCTGCTTGATTTATAACAGGATAAACCAATTAAAAGTTGAAGGTTTTATCTCATTTGCAGATATATGAGAGGCTTCTCTTCAAACACCCTTAATTATACACCAAGGAAGGTTCAAAATGAAGATGCTGCAAACACAGACACTCAGGAATAGTCACTTCACACACAGAGACAACAGAAGGCAGAAGAAAGTTCTGCTTCTGTTTCTCATTTCTGTAACTGAAACCATTTCAGAAAGGATGACACCAGCAGGGTCTTTGCTACAGGACAGCTGGAGAGGGAGCACAGACCCGCTCCTTGTCACCAGCAGAGCAAGGACAGAGCTGACCATCCTTCCAAGTCTTGTTCCTGAGCTTTATAAATAAAGTTAAATGGTTCTGAAGAGAAAAAGTGAAGAAAGGGACAGTCTTTTACCCAAGAATCAAGTCTGAGCTCATCCTGCAGCAAGTGAAGGACATCTTGACGTGGAGAGAGCAGCACTACAACGTGAGACAAGCCATGTTGTTTATTCCATCTTTGTCTCACCCCGTGGCCGTGGCAATTCAGCTGACAGTGCTTCAGCCCACTCCTCTCTGAAATGACTGGAATTGGCTTTCTGATCTTACAGAAGAGAGGGGGCTCAGAAGTGCTTGAAGATCTTCAGGTAAAGGTTTAGAATACTTTGGATTATATTCCTACAACTATACTTGCTCTCTTGGTAGTCATGTCTGTCTGCCTGGTACACCAGAAACTAAGTTAAAAAAAAAAATCTGCTTTATTCACACATACATACAAGTTCCTCCCACCTCTGGATCCCATGGAAAGCAGGTACCTCAAAGAACATTTCCTTTGAGGATTTTCTCTCACTCACCCCTCTTGTCACCACCTTTCCTGTAAGATTCTTTCTCCTCAACTCAGCTGAAAAATATTGCCTTAGAAATATCTTTGTATCGTCTTATTTTTCAGCATCTTCTCACTGCTCACAAGAAATTCAGAAATCAACCCCAACACATGAAAGGGGAATTTCAGACCCCAGGAAGTATGAGGAACACAATTCAAGCACTGCATTTCCTCCTGCATCGAGAAAAAATATGCTACAAGGACAGCAGAAGTTTGTTGTTCACTGAGACTGACATAAGCATCTGACAACCTGCATTCTAATGAACATTATTATTTTAATGTTGTGTTGAACATTGCTCCTTATCTTCCCCAGTACACACAGCAGTGTATGGTAGGGTGAACAGGGTAAGTGAGTACATCACTCCTTCCCTCCTTCTACTCCCCTTGTGCTTTAACTGCACACAAGAGCGTGCCACTAAAACAGCTTAATTAATGCTCAGACTTTGAAGTGATGGAGGGAGGAACATTCAGCTCATGTACAAATGCTCAGAACCCCTTCCAAAGAGACACTGAGGGTCTCCTGAAGTGCCTGAAGAAAGGAAGGAAACTCCATGGTTATCTTTGCACCCACAGTCAAGATCCTGGATGAGGAGTGGGATCCTGCCTATGAGCCAAAGGGCACTGCAGACCCTGCACATGTTTTGTGCCCAAGGATCTCTCCCAAGAGTCCATCCAGGCAAATATTTGTGGAAGAACAGAAATTCAGACAGGAAGCTTTTCTGCTTTTCTGCTGCATAAGCAACACATTCCTCTTATTTCCATCCAATTTCCCAGTGGATTGGCAGCTACCCAGGTTATACACCTTAGAGGCTAGGATGAGCTTTGCCAGTTCCATCCCACAAAAAAGGCACAATCTTTCACTTTGGATCCTTGACCCATGGTGGGTATCCTTACCTTTGTCACCTGGTGATTAAGGCTGCCAAGACATGCTCTCCATGGGTCAGTTGGAAAGTTGAGCTGGAGGGAAAGGCCGCTGCCTACTTATTAAGTGGTGTGTCACAAGGAAAGCTGATTACAGCCGTGCTCCGAAATCTGTGTTGGCTTCTGATTAGTTTTCTGGTAGAATTAAGGTTTTGGTTTTGACCTACAAAGCAGTGAATGCTTTGGGCACTAATTACTTAAAAGCTCATTCCTCCCTCTGCACAGTAACATGACAAGTTGTGGTTAGTGGGTGTTCTTGAGCTGACAGTCCCTCGGGGGCTGTTTGACTGCAAAGTGAACTTAAATAACTCAAGTCCTATCAACACACAGGAGCCCTTAACTCAGAGCCCAGACAAGCTCTTTAATTCTCTCATGCAGGGACATAAGTTAAAGCTTACTCAGTGCTAACACTGAGGCTGATGTGACAGATCCATCCCGGCAGCGCTGGCAGCTGGAACGGACACGCTGAGAGTTGTTTGGTGCCTTCCCAGAGAACTTCCCCGGCTCGCCGAGGACAAACCAGTGCTGCCACCATCAGCTGGGAAGGGATTAATGGAGTGCCCAAAGCTGCTGTTACCCAAAGAGCATCACCTGGGCAAAGAGGGAGTAAAGGCAATGCCAGGAAAGGGCCCTGGGGGTCCTGGTCAGTGGCCAGTTGGCCACGAGTCAGCAGTGCCTGGAGCCAGGAGGGACA
>JAWWTY010000045.1:9988261-9995186 GCA_035222235.1 Margarornis squamiger | reverse complement strand
ACAAGTGTGATGAAGTGCCCCCAGCCCCCATTGCCTGTGCCCCTGAGCCACTGGGGAGGAGGAGGGAGAGAAAATCCAGAGCCAGTGGGTCTTGCACTGTGATCTGCCACCTTGCCCAGACAACTTTTATTCCTCTGCCACTGCACCAGCTTGAAAATGAACGCCACCAAAGCAATGAAGGTCAGTGTTCATCCATGGAAATCTCTGAGATATCAGCATCTTTACTACAGCCATATTAGTTTCTACAGTTAAAGCAGTAGGATATATAAATCTATGTGCATGTGATACTCATGTTAAAAATTTCCAAATGAACAATCATTCCTTAAAATGAGCAAAGGGACTAATCCTGCTGCCATACACTTGACTGACTGTAGTTTAACTCTGTTGACTTTGAGCTGCTAAACTCACAGGTGAGAGGAAAATTCAGCTCAGCTTTCTTCTATTGATCTGAGAAACTAAATTTACACAAACCTTTCATAGTGAAATCAAAAATCACAAAAACAACCAGGCAGTGCTGGGGGACAGAGCCTGGACACAAGATCAACTAGAGCATGACTTATCATGGACCTTTCACCAGACCTTCCTGTGAAATCTAATTTCAACTCTCCCAAAGAAACTTCACCAGTGCCAGCCCCAGCCTGGACTGGTGGCAGCTCTGGTGAGGCCACAGACGATGCCCCTGGTGAGAGGTGCCACAGTGCAGCCCAGCCCTGCTCCCAGCGTGGTGGCAGAGGGGACCCCACACCCCATCGACATCCCCCAGAGCTGCTGAGCAGCCCTACAGGTGCTGCACCATTTAGGTGTGTTGCCCACAGAGGAGAAACACCCACACCACCAACCTTTTTTGTTCTTTTACTGAAGAGGAGATGGTGAGAGGTGGAGAGACCCTGGCATGTGAGCAGGCACACCATGGATACAAGCACCCAAGTAGATGCATTATCTCAGCGTGGTGCCTCTGCACACCACATGCTTTGGCAGCTCAGCAATTGTCAGGTGGAAAAATGCTGGGTTTTGACCTAAAGAAGGGTCAGGAAGGAACAAAGAGTCAAGCAAGAAAAATCATTTCCAGCCCTCTCCATCAGACAAAGTTCTGGATCAGAAGAAGGTAATTTCTGGATTAACTATCTATTAATCCATGAAGGAACAATTTTTCCTGCTCTAGCTATCAAAATGCTTCCATTTTCCAGGCCTAAGAGACTTGACAGATGAGCCTCAAACTTACCTGAGCCTGCTGCACATCACAATAGTTTAACAGATTGCAGTTTTATATTGTTTGCATGTGCTGGCCAAAATTCCCTCCTTTTACTGTATGAGGGACCTGGGCAAGGGACCTTCAGCAGCATCAACCCCAGAAAGGGACCCAGGGCCAGTGTGATGGCTTTGTGCAGACATAATGACCACACACACACACACACACACACAAACACACACACACACACTAGTGATGCTGGTTTCTCTTCATCAGGTGGAGTCGTTTTCAACTGACAAACAATAAAGATAAATCAGAACCTAACAATACAGAACAGTGTTTTACTTGTTTCCTCTCCACCCACCACTGATGAACGAGCACAGAGAAAGCAAGGGGGGTGGTACTTGATGGGGACGTGAATACAGTCCAATTTTGGTCCCAGTTACACTGGTGTAAAACCAGTGCTTGGGATTACTCTGGACTGCCATCCAAGTCCCTGTGTTTTGCCATCTGTATGGTGCCTCTGCGGATCTGACCTACATCGCTGGAAAGAGAGGGGTAGCACAAGCATTTGGAAGTGATGCTCCTCTATTAGCAATGAGATTAATTAAGACGCCGCTGGGCACTTCTCCACAGTCAGGCAAGACTGTTAATGGCCATTGATTTTTTTTTTTAAACAGCATGTACAAGTTTAAATGGTGTAAACTCCCCTAGATTCCCTTTCCCTACCTTCGTCTCCCCTGCTAGGGGTTAACCACGCTGGAGATAGGAGAAAAAAATAGTCCCCTCCTTCCTTTGCCTGCGGCACCAAGATCAGGAAATTCACTGCTAATCACTGCAGTTGTGATTTCTGATTTCAACTGGCAGCACAGAGAATTGAACTCCAGTCCCCCGAGTACAGGAGGCTGCGCCAGGCAGGCCTTGAGCTTGTTAAAACTGTGGTGCTGCCATGCAGTTATCAATTTTAAATTAATCTCTCCCTCCATGCACACTTATCCTCCCCCACCATCTCTTAAAGTGGCTGCTAAAAATATAAACTCCAGGATACCTCGCTAAGACTTAACTAAGTAAAAATCGGGATACTATTAATTATAGGTTTCCTTCAGCCTCAGCACCTGAAAAAATGGATTTCTGCACTGTCTCAGGGATTTGCCTAATCCACTTCCTGCAGTAAAGCCAACCACAGCCACGGCTGTCTTAGCATCCCACCACGCAAATCCTCCCTCCCACAACGAGACCCTCTCCAGGAGTGCCCTGTCTCGGGGCTGGAGCAGCCAGGCAGGAATGGAAGCTCTGTGGGCTGAGTGTGTGCTCCTCACTCACCCAAATGTGCCCTGCTGGGAGAGGCCAGAGGTTCAGGCACTGGTTACTCAACTGGTTACCCCGTCCCACAGCAGCAAACCTGAGCTGCACAGGGTGGGTGACTCGCAGGTGATGTGCTGACTTCAACCACCCCCCTCGACTGGGGCTGTAAAAATGACCCCCAAATCCAACTTAATGGCTTGGCTCCCTCATCATGCTGGAGTCTGAGTGTCTGCCTGTGTTCCAGAGCAGCCTGGCTAATGTGGGCCAGGCTTTGGAAAGCCTTTGTAGTTGGCCGTGTCCACCTGAAATAACAAATACCTGCACGCTGGCACGGTGCACGTGGCAGCCCCGGAGCTTCCAGGGCTTTATCTTCTGCAGCTGCAATTGCTACACAAGTCAAATTGCAGAGGCACTGAAAGGGAGGTCACCTGGCTCAGGAAGGGGCTCAGGAAAGCAATCAGCTGGCATCTGAGCAGGGGCCACGCCACCACCTCGGTGTCAAATGTGAAAATCTGTGGAGGTGAGTTTCTAAACGAGTGCAGGCGTCAGCATCCAGTTTGGAATCTATAAACATCTGAAATCTGTTAGTACTTTATTTGTCATGATACTGCCAACAGACTGCCCCCCCCAAAGGTCACAGCACACACTCAGCATTAAATTGCAGTACAACAAATCCTCAGCTATCCATAACCTACAAAATGATAGGGGCAGGCTGGAAGGGGAGACTGGGATAAAGCAGAAAAAGAAAAAAAGTCTAGACACACTTTCCTAAAACTCACTGGGGAGTCATTTTAAAATCACTTTATGAGGAAATAATTGAGGTTCTATATACAAAACTCCCTTTAAAAAAAGACTAACACGTCTGACAACCTTAGAAAGTCACAAGGTTGTTATAGAGAAGAATGGGTCTCTGTTTGGAAATTTAAATACTACGTGGCCCTAATTCATAAACATTTAAGATTTTATAAAGCTGGAGGGAATAAAAGAGCAAAAAAGGCAAAACAAGCCAGAGCCAACTAAGAAAACCAACCCAAAGCAATGGCCAAGTGAATGAAAACCATCTCTGCAGTTCACCCCACTTTCCTCACTCTCTAATACTCCAACCCCGAGTGCTGCCCTTCAATCCACCACAGAATAAAACCACTATTGTGTGTATCACACAACCTAAAACCACTGCTGGAACACCACACTCCACAGCAGCCAGAATTCATACCAGAACAGCCTGAATTCATACCAGAACAGCCAGATTTAGCATTAGCCCCCCACCCATGGCAGCTCTTCTCGACACCAGTGGGCAGTGATTGTGTTCTATGTGACACCTCCTCGCTTCCATGAGAGCTCCGGGTACATTGTGTGGCTGTGACCTTCCAGGGCAGCCCTCCAAGTCCATCC
Organism: Margarornis squamiger; assembly: GCA_035222235.1. Classification (NCBI taxonomy): domain Eukaryota; kingdom Metazoa; phylum Chordata; class Aves; order Passeriformes; family Furnariidae; genus Margarornis; species Margarornis squamiger. The sequence continues at coordinate 9,991,300 of JAWWTY010000045.1, read as the reverse complement.
ATCAGCCCCCAGCAAACACCAAGGACACAGTCACAGAGGAAAACACACAGGCTGTGTCCATGCCTGGGGCTGGGAGATGCAACCAGACAGCTCTGCAGTGGGACAGACCTTCAATGGGAGCTTCAAATACTGTGTAGAAACATGAAAGGCTTATTTCTTCCCTCACATCCATGGCTCCAGCTGCTGCCTCATTGCTACAGGAAGCTCCTTCATGGCTACACGAAGCCACCAAAGCAGACATGGACAGGGAGGACACAGCCTGTCCCTCTGTATGGCTGGATATGCACTGGCCAGGGAGGGCCTGGGGACCACTGACCATCACTCAGTCTCCACACATCCTGGAGCCAGGAGGTTACCAACCCTGCCTGTTCCAAGGGGAACACAATAAAAAACCACTTCAGAAAATAATTTGTTATTCTTCTTACATCTCTCCTGTATTATTTTTTATGTCAGAGCTGCTTCTCCATGTCAGTTATGGAGATGAGTTCAAGCAGAGGAACCACACAAACAACTCTACATTGAAACCTTACCAAGTTCTTCCTGGTTACAGATAAGCTCAAAATGTAAACCCAGGAAGGGACTTTGGGACATTCTGGATGAAATGGCTGGTCAGTGTCTCCACAGGACTAACACAAAGCCATAGCTCACCCATCACTCCAACGTGGGGAGAGTTTGGACTCTTACCTGAACTTCGTGGCTCAGGCTCATTCCTAATTGTGACTGAATATATGGCTCCATGCTGTAGTGCCTGACTTCTTTCCGGCCGATCTCAGCTGCCTTTTTGACCTGCACACCCCACTGAAGCACCAAGATCAAGAAAGTTATGCCTGCTGAGTGTGAGGATTAGTGAAAAAAACCCACACAGAATGTCAATGAGGTAGGGGCATCACACACTTCTCCCATTAAAATTCAGGAGGTTTTCTAGTCCTTCTGGCCTTGGTGCATTTGCATAGTATAGGGTCAGAGAGACATCCTGATTCCACTATAGCTGCTCTGTTTAAAGGGTCATAATGTTGACATATGAAAATAACCCAACTTTAATTGATACCCGGGCTGCTGGCTGTTGAATTTGAAACTCCCCCTGGCCCCATCTCTTGTATATCTAATGTACAGTACACTCAACAGCAGATGCCAAGAAGGCAGCTTGGTCTCTCAGTTGCATCAGCAGAGCTTTGAAAATAATTGTTGACTTGTCCACAAGATGTCCATTCTCCTTTTCAGGCTCCTCAATCTCTTAGTAATGACCACTGCAGCAGTAAATGTTCCCAGAGCTGGCAAGTTATTTAATTGTGAATCCCAACTGTGGCATCTCAGGAAAAAATCCCAGGGGAAAAGAAATATGGTTTTTAGCTCAAGCTTCTCATTATTTTAATACATTATCAGAGATCCAGTTATGACTCAAACTTCTGTATCAGGAGTAGCAGAGATGTAGGTGTATTTATTAAGTTCTTTTCTGGTTTTCTTGCTGCTATCAATTCCCAAATCACACAGACAAATGGCAATTACAAACGACATCTAATTACTACCCTGGGCTCAGTCAGCCACACAAACTGTGTTTCCCAGTCGCACCATTGATGGGCTCAGGACCACAGATTGTGGGGCACTGAGAGATTCTTGGCAGCAAACACAGACCAGAGTGGTTTGCTTGTTTTTTAGGCATTGTATCATATCCTCCATGACAAGAAAGCTGATGGATAATTCTACTCAGAAGAGCGAAGAAAGACTGCCTGAAGAGTTACAGCACAGCAATTGTAAGTGCATTACTGCTTAACTATGACTTCTTAACTATCATTTCTGTGGCGCTTTCCATGATTCAATTCAGGCTCCGTTCTGGGATAGAAGAAAAAAAGAAACACTGTTTACCCCTGAGTCACTCAGCTGAGAAAATCAAGAAATTCTGATGAAAACTCATCCTTTATACTGTGAAACCACATCACTCCTGCATTTGCTGGTGACACAGAAATGAAGGACCACTGGTCTTCTTTGAATTGAAAAGCAAGTCTAAAACCCACATTATTTGGTCTCCTAATATTACTAAGCCCTTTAATGGTTCCAAAAGTATTTTCTATTTTTAGAAGAAGTGCTTTTAAAAAATAAATCCTGTGCGTTATTGGGATGTGTTATGAACAGAGAACATTCAAGATTATAAGTTCCAGGAATAAGGGGGTGACAGTGCAGCCCCATAAAGCTGAAGTTGTAACAAAGGGACTCAAGCACCAAGCAGACACACAAGCAGGAAATGCCCCAAGCACTGCTGTGCTTGCAGCTCTGTTGGTGTCCCCTCAACAATTTTGCCAAAATGGCAAATGTTTCATTGAAATTCTCATTTCTGTTTGTTGCCCTTCCATTAATGGCCTTGATAGGTAGGAGAAAAAACCAGGAACTTTCTACAAGACTAAACAGGTTGAAAATTCACTGTTCCACCCAACACAGGGCAAGCGTGGACAGACACCAGGTCAACAACCCACCTTGCTCACAGCTACGTCCACAGCTGAGAAACATTCCAAGGGCTTTCCAACTTTCCCTCTGTTTCTCCCCTCCCCCCCCCCAAAAAAAAAAGCCCTTTAAAGGATCAACTAAACAAATACCCCGTGAGTGCCCCAGAAGGGACCTGGGGGGGCTTGGCAGCAGAATCCCCAGCGCAGAGCGGGTGTTTGCGAGGCTGCAGGACGTGCCCCTAATGGGTACAAGGATGTGCCGACATCGGAAGCAGGGCTGACAGGCCTGCAGTGAACTGTCACTCCCATCACAGACTTAATAGCTTTGCCAGGCACCCTCTAAGCAAATGAAGAGAAGAAAGCTCTTGCTGTGTGACAGCATTGGAAAAGAATGCATGTGAATGTCATTCTGGTATTGAAAGTGTCAGGTGCCAGCCGAAGAGCCCTGATCAGATAGACAAGCATCTTGCTGGATGCTTTCAGGTTATTTGAAGCCTGTCATTTCTATTAGCAAGCTAACCACAAGTGGAATCCTTCATTAGTTTGTTTTGCTTAGTACCTAAGCATCAGGGGATGGGGGCCTGGGCCTTTTTGGCTTCCT
>JAWWTY010000045.1:9955761-9983261 GCA_035222235.1 Margarornis squamiger | reverse complement strand
AGCAGCCAGTGCGTGTGGCTATCAGCTTAAAATAGTTCAGCTGGGCCGAGGTTTTAGCCTTTATCTCCCTGGCTGACCTTGCTAATACAGTATGTAGATCTCTTGCCAGCTAATCGGCGGACTGTAAAGCATGGTTTCAAGCTGTGGGCAATGATCTGTAACAGGAATGAATGAGTGGGTTTTAGCAGCCAGGATCTGTAGCCTACTATCTGTATCTGACAGCTGTCACCTCCCAACAGAGGCCAAGGCCCAGCCCTGCATTTAAAAGCAGCATGGCTGATCAGATTACTGGGACAGTGTGTCAGGACTGACTGCACTGAACTAGACAGAAAGTAAATCTATAAATAGCAGCTCTGCTCATCTCCATGAGCCACTGAAGGATAACCAATACTGAGCCCCAAGTGCAATGTTTGGCCTCTGAAACCAGTGGAACTCAGCTCCTTTGAGATCAGAAAGAACTGCCCAGTGATGAAAGGGCAGGGGAAGCTCTGTGGGCAGGTGGGTCACCATCCTGGCAACAGCAGTGGCTGTGATTGCAAAAGGAAATAAGACATTAAAAGTTCTTGGTCCCCAAGATGTTGAAAGCACCATAGGGCAAAGTCACTGAGACCAAAGCCATCTTTGTGCAGAAGGCAGGTGGAAAGCCAGTGGTTCCCTGGGGAATCCCAGCATTCAAACAGACACTGATAAAATTAGAGCCTCCTGTTATATTTTTAACCAAGTTTTCAGCCAGAATGGTTGAGCTTTGAAAGGGCCTGAAGGGCAGGGATGTTGGAGCTGTGGCTTCCAGAGGCCACGGTGATGGCAGAGCTGGGTTATGGGATGGCAAGGAGCAATAAAAGACCTGACAGCACTCTGCAGGATGGATCAGCTCCCTGAGGAGCTATTCAGCACTCTTAGAAGTTCCTGCTGATAAAAATAGAATTGTAAATTGTAAACAGCTTTGGAAGCACAGCCCAGAGGGGAGTGGAGAGGAATGGAGAGCGGGATCACGAGCCAAGGCCATAGGAAACCAGACTGGTGAGAATAACGTGGCAGATCCCACACCATTGCTGAACTGTCAGGTAATACCAGAAGCTCCTGCAGGCAAAACAGAGGTGCAGAAAGATATCAAACAACACAAGGAGCCCTGGGTCCCTTTTGCTGGGGAAGCCAGGAGATGATTGCAACTTTTTTGTTGCAGTTCTCAGTTGGGAAGGGGCATCTGCTGCTCTATTGGCCCACTCCTGCTTCTGGTGAGGAGATGCAGCTTTTTATCCACGGACAATCAGGAAGGAGAAACAAGACCATGGTTGATCTTATGCTTAACCTGGTCAGTGCCAGCTGAACCTTGCTCTGGCCCCCAGTACCTGGCTCAGGCAGTTCCCTTTCCCACAGCTGACTCCACAAGCTGAGGGTTGTTTGAGCTGCTGTGTTCCTCCTTCAGGGACAGTCACACTGCCATTGCACAGCAGCAAGTACAGCTGAAAGCACAAAGCAGGGACTTGACCACACAGACCAACTTTCTGCCTGGAAAATAAAGGATGAATAATTGAACATAAAGAACTGGAAACAAAGAATATATTTCTGCATTTCTAAGAAAACAGAAAGAGCACACTTCAGGTAATTCAAGACACATAAATGAAGATGTCTAGTTAAAAAGCCCTCCACACAACTTCTGCAGCTCAAAGACTTCTGAGCCAGAGGTGGGTTCTCTGTCTTTTAGAGCTGGGCATGGATCTTTTCCCCATGAATTCAAGAATAGGATGGAGATAATATTTATTCTCTGAATTGAAGAATAAATCAACATCTTTCCATCCCATAAGTTCCAAAATTGCGATTTACTGGTACCCAAGTGTCATGCTCACCATTGGCCACAGTGATGAATTTCACAAATCGCTGAATTCTTTTATCAGTATGTTCTTCTCAGCTAATTTAGTGCTCATGAGATGGTCCTCAGTGCCAACCCTGGCAGCTGGGTCCCTCCTCATGTCAGCAAACCCGGCACTGTCCCCGCAGTGTCCCCAGGATGCAACGAGCCCAACCTCGGGGAGCTGTACCTGGACCTGAGAGCCCCATCAGTGCTCGGTGTCTCTGCCAGGCCTGTCCTGAGCCACCAGCACAGCAGTGGCTGTGCAGTGTGTGCCCCTGACTGATGGAAACTGGGCTGGCATCCAGAGTGGCCTGGAGTTGTGTCAGGGCAGGCTGAGGTTGGATCTCAGCAGAAGGTTCTTCCCCCAGAGGGTGGTGGGCACTGACCAGGCTCCCCAGGGCAGTGGGCACAGCCCCAAGGCTGCCAGAGCTCCAGGAGGGTTTGGATGATGCTCTGGGGCACAGGGGGTGACTCTTGGGGCTGGTCCTGGGCAGGGCTGAGGGTTGGATTCTGTGATCCCTGTGTGTCCCTTCCAGCTCAGCACACCCTTTGGTTCCACACAGGTCATGGAATGGCCTCAGATGGCAACAGATCCTCACACAGCTCAAACCAGTGACCTACATTGCCAATCCCCAGAGCCATCCAAGACCCCACAGTTTCTCATTAGCAACAGATTCTTATTTATTTCAGATAGTCAGTGGCTCCTGCCAATACACAGCACACTCCTAATTAAAAGCTGACTTCTTTCATAACCTACAAAGTCCTATTTCCACCTCTGCCCCAAGGTGCAGGGAAACGTGAGCTTTGCCGTGTCCTCCATTTAGAGGCAGGCTCCACAGGCATTTTGTTTTATTTTTGTAAAGACAGCATAAAGCAACAAAGTTTGAAGGACATTCAACATTTATGTTGTGTGCACACTTAATATCACAGGGGACTTTCCACAGGAGCAAAGGTTTTCTTAATAAAGGGTCTCATTGGCCGGCTGGATCAAATCATGTATACACCGATATTTTGCTCCTGGCAATACCTTAAACCCCCAGTTAGGCGAGTGTAGAGATTGCAGTGGCCTTGAAACTGTAGCATGGTTTATACATGGTGTACACATCTTGGAGGATTTGGAGAAATCTACAAGGGATCTAATGCTTTTCCACCTATTGACATTTACAAAGCAGTTTAAATCATGCATGAGAGGCCTCAGGCACATGTAGTTCACAAAACATAACTCTGCGCTCCCAGGGAATTTGAGCTGACCAAGGCTCTTTATTAGAACCGACAGTGAAAGACAGCTCCGAACCAGGAGTGCCACGCAAAGATGACAGACTTAATGCCACTGGATGTATTATGCAGATTACCCAACTCAAGCCTTGCTTGTTAAATAAGTTTCATGCTTTCCTCACTCCCACTGCCCCTCTTAGGAAATATCCTCCCTGCTTTATCAAGGGAGCTGTTTCCTAAATTCCTTGATCAATCACCCGCTTTCCGGGACTTCAGACATGCCGAGTTAGCTCTGAAGATAAGACAGCGATGCTTAAAGAGTGGAGAACAGTTAAACCTTTGCACCCCTCAGCACAGCAGTGCCATGCACATAGCAGATTAATACCTTAAAAACTTAACAGCTATTTTGCTGATGAAAGAATAGGAGGGATTTTATGGAATCCATCATCCCTGACAAGTCACCTTGAAGCTGCGAATTCCCAGTGCAATGGAGTTTTTTGAATGTATGCTTTTGCTATGTACATTCAAACGAAGACCCAAGTTTGGATCAGTTTTTAATTAAATTCCGAAACTCTCTAATACACATTATCTGAGAATCAGCCTTTGCCAGGAGAAAGAGATTTTCTATCATTTGATTGTATCTTAAAGCTCGTAAATGGTGCTTAAAACATGCAGGTACATGAGAGCTTTCTGTGTTCTTCATGTGGAACTATCACATCTGAAGCTGAAGCTGGTGAACACAAACAGGGATTTTCACTGAGTTCACCTGGACTTACAGACACACCATGGAGTTTGTTTTAAGGTGTGAATTTAAGCCACTAACAAATACACTGACAGGCTCCTGGCACTGCACGTTCCAGTGCCCAACCATGCAAAGACTGTATTTATACACACATATATAATAAAAATATTTTTAAAAATACATTTAAAATAAAGGTTTTATATGAAATGTATGCAAAAGCAAACCCAGATGTAAGTTTTTATATATTATATACATGCATATTTTTATTTTTAAACTCATTGATGGAAATTAAAAGTTATTATAAAAAAACCCCTGAGCTTTGCAGTGACATCTCTGAATTATTACTAATGGTTTGCCTTAACAGCAAGCTGGGTCGTGTTAGGCTCGACCTAGTAAAAATAAGTTGCCTGATGTCACACTTCCAGGGCTGCAGAAGTGCTACTGGCAAACTGAAATTACCGATTTTTTATTTTTTTCTGCACCAAATATGCAGCAGAAACAGATGTAGACTAACTACTCTGCTTAAGGGGAACCAAGGGAAGGGAATGATTTTCACAACACCAGTTTGGTTTTCCTTTAAACCCCTAACCAGAAGAGCAAAGAGAACCCCTTCCAAAACGCATACAATGAGCATAAGCACAAACAGGCTTAAAGGGGCCCATTTCCATCCTGCTTTTGTTACTGGTTGTAAAACACAAGGCAAGGGGGAAAGGAGACATGAGAGGCATTTAGCACTCACATGTAGAACCGTGGAGTGACTCCACCTCCTCAGAAATGGGACTGAACACACAACAATGAACATTTCACGAGATTTTAGTGCTCGATTCAGCGCTGACGGAAACCAGCAAAGAGGATATAATTGACTGTAGTGAGACTGGAGCAGGCCCTAAATAGAACAGACACCTGCACATTGTGGAGGGAGAGAAGTTAAATCTGTCCAGCTGCTTTTTTCCCCGGTTTTTCTAAAGTACCTTTGCCATGGATACTGCAGCTTTCTCATGGCAGAGAGGGTGCTCCAGGTCAACGCTGGGCTCAGCAGGGTCCTTGGGGAAGGGCTACAGCCACAGTTCATCACATCTCACCCAGCACAGCATCATCTGGGCAGCAACAGCAGCTCCTGAGTGGTGTGACTCACTTCTGTGCTCACACACTGCGTTGTCCTAAGTTCATCCTTCTCCAGCCATTGCGCATGTCAAACCCAAGATAGATTTCCAAATGCTCCAGGTTTTCATGGGCTAAAAAGAATTGCTTCAGAAATATTGCTATCAGTTCACATCAGAGAAGAAGCAGTAAAATTAATTTCAAAGTGCACCTAAACATTAGTTTTATACGTACAGTGATAAATGTGACACAGGTAAATGTAAATGCCATCACAGTCAACCACACACCTGGGAGAAGAGCAGTGAAAGACTGGGCTCACTCATCAGCTACTGACTCAACTTCTGCAAATGCCCTGCGAGCTTTAAACACTGCAATTCATCACACACATCAAAATCCTGATGCTGAACCATTTACACAGCATTGAAAACTTGCAGGGAATAAATACTGAGAGAGGAAAAAACCCCACCAAATCAAACAGTCCCCTCAAACTGTACGAGGGGGCAGTAAGCTGATCACTAGGAAGATCGGGGATGGGTTTGCATATTACACCAACTCACTCCTTGACTGAAACTCAAAAGAACTCACTAATATCAAAAGAGTTTTTCTGACAACTAGGCAGAGATTATTTAGCAGAAGTAGCAAGGAAAAACTATCTTGTATCAGTAAAGCTGACATGCAAGCAGCTTGCTTGATGAAATTGTAGTTAAACTCCGTGCAAATGTAGTCCCAATATGAAATAAGCCAGGATTGTTTACCTTCAATAGTCTATAAATATCCTTCTAAGGGCAGAACAGCTGCTTTACTGAGGAGTGCACAGATGCACTACAACTCCTCATCTATAATTATGAGAAGAAGCTGTATTTCACATTTCTCTCAGTTCCAGGTCTTTGATGTTACCTATGATAGAGTGGCAATGAGATGGACTTCCCAGAGACACCAGGTTGTGTCTGGCAACTTCACGTGATTCAGGAGGCACAGAGCAAGCTCAGCTGTGGTCACTGCTCAGGAGGAGACACCACCATCCCTCCTCAGGGTAGAGACCTCCCAAGGGAAAGATATGACCTAAACTGGGAGCTGTTAACACATTTCTGTGTGGATTCTCCATGCTGAGGCAGTTATGGCAAAGGAGCTGTAAAAGCCATCTCCACACAGGCAATCCAACCCCATGGGTGTTTGGAGCCATCTGGGGGGCTCAACCCAGCCTCAGTGCAGGAGGGAAGCAGAGATGGTGCTGGAGGGATGTGCATCCCGTTGGGTGTCACCACACACGGTCCATTTATGGACCTGGTACCGCTCCTGTCTGTGTGAACACTGTGGAAAAGAGTGGTCAGGAGTTGATGATCTCTGTGGTTCCCTTCCAGCTTGGGATATCCCATGACTGTATGAACAAGAGTGGCTCTATCACACCCATGCACATGGGGGAGGATGGGCCAGGCCATGAGCTCAGACTGCACCAAACAGGCTGCAAATAGTGCAGGGTAAGGTGAGACTGCTGCAGAAATGGCTTCTTCACTTTGTTCTGATCCAGCAACTCACTGAAAACATTTCTATCTGCCCTGTTGAGTGGTTGGTTGTCATCTCTGGCCAGTCCCCAGTCTGTCACTAATTGGCACGGCTGTTGTCAGGCTTGGGAGTGAGGCCAGGGCCAGAATGGGCAAGAAAAATAATCCCCTGCTCATTCCCAAAAATGGCTGGTTCTCACTGGGAGCATCACTGATACCTGCACATGGGAAGGCTCCATCACCGTGCTGCTCCCCTGTTCCCTGGGAACCAAGCTTACTCTCAGGGGATATTGATCTCAACACGCTATTTAAAAATGCATTAAATACATTTTTTCTCTATATATTTGATAGATATAATTATGGCAGTCCCTAGAACAACATGCCTGTTTGTAGACTGCCTTCAAAATCATCTAATTTGTATTGCCAGATGGTATGAATGATTGCTACAGATAAACTTTGGATTCGTTCCATTATTAATTGACAGAAGCATGGTCACAGCAGAACGCTCATCCCACACCGCCTAGCTGACAATTAATGGTTAAAAGATGAAACTACTGAGGAAAAAATGAGTCCCCTGAGTCCCAAGTCCCATTTTATAGCCTTGAGAACTAAATTTAAATAACCAAAATGCATTATGCTCTCAGATCTCTATACCAACCTCCTTGCACTTGTACAATTCCCAAGCCTGCCAATAGTTCTTTGCAAGTGATGGGATGAAGGCATGGTGTGCCATCCAGTGGGATGGGATGGGTGGAGTTTGACAATCTTATGGCAGGTTCAAGAAATCAGACAGTTGTAACAACCAAATGTCTCAGCTGGGGCTCGCTGCAGATGGCTGGTTTGAAGCTGGTCTTCTGCAGAAAACACAGATGCAGCCATTGCAACAAAGAGAGTTAAATGCTGGGTGTTGTAGACATGACACTTGCAGTCAAAGTGATAGTGAATTTGCAAGGAAATGAGAAAATATCCAAATGATGTATTTTAGAAAACTGGTCTCTAATGATCATGTCCCCAGTGAATTAAGCAAAAGCTGAGGAAAAGCCAAGTGCTGAAATGATTACGATTTTTCATTTTTTAAGCCATTGCACCAGAACACACTATGCACAGACTGAACCTTCTTTAAAAAAAGGAGACAAAGCTTTTTAAAAACCACTAAGAAATCCCCAGATTTGGGATAAAAAACATTCGTCAGTGGCACAGACCTGAAACACAAATAGATGATGAAGGATGTCCTAAGATGGGAAAAAAGAAATGCTTTTCAGCATCTTGACTTGCCATGTTTTTTCCTCTTAGTACCTACTGAACAGCATGACACATCTTAGAGACAATATTTATACTTATAGCACAACTTTCATATGCAAACTCTTGCATGTCATATAGATTTGCACACTCCTTTGCATAAACACAAATCCTGAGCATAAACAGCTGAAAAGGCAAATAAATTACTTCTTCTGAGGTAGGACAATATGGCAAGCTGGCAGAGAACACCTGTACTGTATGTGACCCACAGACTGCTGTGAACAGGCAACTGCAGAGTCGCTTCTGCAGAGATGTGCAAGGGTACAAAAATCCCAAATGAAGTCTGACTGGTGCACCCAGGCTGAGAACCTTTTCTCTGCCCTCCTGCACACGTGGAGGGACTGTAATGATCACAAATTTCCACAGTTCAAATGCTGGGCTGAGGATCCAGGTCTTCAGTGACACTGACTTGTATGTGCAGAAGGTAAACATGCCCGGCAAAACCCCCAACTTGTGAAGGATGCAGATTTCCTTATTGTTTTATTTGAGTTCAGATCCGCCCCACGCTACCCTCCAGTGTGTTTCTGACCTCCTTCCTCAGTCCAAGGCATGGCTGCCTTTCCTCTGGCTGGTATCTATGGCATAAACACAAAGGTGATACCTACAGTCAGCATCGGATCTGACTGTTCCCGACAGCTCCTGTGATACAGCAACCTCAGGGACTTGAGGACACATCTGTGAGTAGATGTAGTAGCTGCCATCTGCACGAACTGCATTATTTAACTGCATTGGCACTGATTAACATTTGCTGTAACCTATGGTAATGGGCTCTGGGGGCTTTCCATGTCTGCTACACAGTGGCAGCTGATGTCTCCTGCTCCATCCTTAAAACAGGATGTTTTAATTTTTAATGGAGCACATGTTCGATTGGCTATACAAACAGGCTAATCTGCAAAGCATGTGCTCAATAACAAGCCAAGCTATGCAGCCAGAATAACAACACTGCTGTGCCATGCACGAGGCACAAAAGGCTTCCTGCTCTGTGCCACCAGCGCTCAGAGCTGATGGTCAAGAGAAATGGCTGGGCACATTCCCCTTTCAGCAGCAGCCCTCAGGAATTGCTGCTCCTCAGCTGCACCTCGGGCTGCCAGCTCCTCTCATTTGGGAAGGTAATGGGAGAGCTGACCAAGTTCAGGTGGCTGGAACAGGAGTCAGGAGGGTGCAGCAGAAGCGCTGGGAGGCAAAGCTCCAGCGCATGCCCGGCCGGGGCTGGCACAGGAGATGGGCTGGTGGGCATTTGGGCACACAGTGGAGACGTGGATGCCTCCCTGCTGCTGGAAACAATGCATGAATCACGTTCTACATGACCATTGCTCCTCTCAGACCTCTGTAAGCCACAGACACGTCCTCAGGGCTCGTCTCCTGCAGTCACGGTGTCGACACGCAGTGTTTCCCAGGCTGGGCAGCCCCTCTGGTCCCTCTGCAGCAGCTCGGCTGGGCTTTGCTCCCACTCCCAGAGAGAGGGGGAGTCCTGCAGAGAGGAAGGCTCTAACACAGGGGTTTAACCTGCTCCTGCTGGGCGGAGGGAGCTGCCACAGCCACAGGGGCTTTTCCCTGGGGAGCATTTCTGGGGTGGGATTCGGGCCCTCATCGAGGTCCTGCGCCCAAACTGGGAACAAAGATCACTCCCACAACAGGCACGTGCTAACAAAAAAGGAGAAAAACAAAGGCAGGACAATAAAGGCTGACACATTTGTTGGGGATCTGAAGCAGACAGATGGTAATCCAGGAATCTCATATTTTAGGGTGCCTGTGAAACTTCATCAGGTTATTAATCTTCCAGACTCAATGAATTTGCTTCTGTTTCAGATTTTTTCTTATAAGAACCATGTTTTCCACAGCTCAGTAGGGCTTTTATCTGTTTCTTTGAATCACTTGTTACCTCTGACCTGGTTTGTCTACAGAATATGTCAAATCTATAACAAGCCTGGGCTGATTAAGCAATTAATGGAATGCTATTTTAGGACAGCCTTGCCTTGCTCCAAACCTGTGCTCATGACTTTTTCTGACACATAAACATGAACTGACCTTTCAAAAAGGTCACTTATTTTTCAGTGTTTTCTTCCATGATGAATTATGCCTTTGAGAAAGGCATGAAATTATGGAGCCTTTCATAAGATGTAAGAAAGTTGGAGGAATGTTAAGAGGAATTTCGTTCCTCTGGTCTTCACAGAGTACACTTAGGAAGCTGTTTCAGGGGTTGCATTAGTAAATACTTCTACGGAGCTAATGAACACCTTTTCCTGCTTCAAGACATGAATTTTGAAGATGCTAACACAATTATCCCCCTTGTAAGCTGCCAGCCAGGTCTCAGTGCAAGAACTTCAGCACTGAGAAATGTGTTCTGCCTATGGAACCAATGGATCCATTTCCAGCACTGGTCTGCTGCCAGAAAACTGCCCTGGCTTCACCCTTGGCCTGTGCTTACCCTGGAAGCACATGTGAAAAATCAGGCTGTTATTGCTGCTGTTAGGTGTCTGGAAGGTGATGGGATATTCCAAAACACACACATTAAAAGCTTCATAAATTCACTGTAAACTTAGAAGAAGGGAAAAAACGTCCTCAGACAGCAACCTAAAATCCCATTTGGTGAATGCTGCCCAGTCCTGGGTGGAACATGAGAATTCCCAGCCTGAGGTGAGACACTCCATCTCCCTCCCAGCAGCACTCTCAGCCCAAGAGCCTGAGCTGAGCTCTACAATAAGTAGATCTAAATCAGCAAGGGCAGTATTGGAGTTAAAGATAAAGCAAGTATTGATTGGTGTGCTGAGGCCCAAGCTTTGAACCCTTTTGATAAGAAACCTTGTCTATTTGAGAAGTCAAAGCTCCCAGGAATGTAACCAGATTCTCAGCATGCACAGTCTCCTGCCATGGGAAGGGGCAAACAGAAGATCTCTGGTTACCTTTCCTGCTATCACAACCACCCTTATCATGTACAAAACAGTTCTCAGCACAGCAGCAAACACGTGAGCCCAAATCTCCGACAGTCTGGGAAGAGGAAACCCATGCCATGGAATTCAGGTCTCTTCACCACACAGCTGAGAAAGCAGAATCCGTCTCCTCTGTAACTCAGGAAGGTTGAGTCTGCCCTACAGAAACCAAAAAGCTGCTACATTAATGCACAAGGGTGTCCTTTCCATCAAGTTACTTAATTAGCTTATCTGGAGGAAAAACTATACCAATCAAATTAAATATTAATCACATATAAACTGCTGATCACAATCAGCTGGGGGTTCACGCGTGCAGAACGCAGGGATCGCAGTGTGATTTCTTTTCCCAGAGAGCTTCCTCCTGCTCTCTTTCCATTGCCAATTTAGCAAATTCATAGAAAAAACAAAGCCTGAGTTTTCCAAGTACAACATGAACAACAGAGCAGAAGTTTTTCTACACTAAAATATTGAACTAAAAATTCAGTTCCTTTAAATCTTTCTAAATCCTTGCCTCTGATTGGGTTCATTAATAAACATGCTGGTTTTGTTACAGGGACTGACATATGGCATAATCCGCTAACAGGAAGAAGTATTTTGCATTTTATTGTAGAAAACAAACATGCAAACAGGTTTTCACAGATGGCTTTCTTAGCTTCTGGGAGGAAAAAAAAAACTTAATAATGCTTGAAAACAATTCTGTTCCCCCCCTTTATAAGAAGAGAAGGAAAAAAATTTTACCAGAACTGCTTTTCTACTAAAGTAAATTCTGCTTTAGATGTCAGCTGTACCCCAGCTTCCTTCATACTACTGCTGCTTCTTTAGTTATGCATGAAATAAAAGCCCATAAACTTGCCAGTATCTGACAATATGTGCCCAGGATAAAAAAAAAAAAAACCAAACAAACAGGGTGAAATTCTAATCTTTGGTTAAGTGCTGAGCGCTGTGAGAAAACCACCAGAGTAACCACAGAAGACTTTTAATCAGGAGGAATTCGGATCTCGGTGAGTAGATCTCTGCCCATATTCCCTCATCACTCTGTCGGCTTGATCACAAGTGAGGGTGTGAGTCTATGGTCCATAGCATTGGAAAAATGGGGTATTATTTAAAACCTGAATTATGACTAAGTTGCAGCAAGTCTGAAAAATACTTTCTGTATACATTATAATACTTACAGATGCAGGGCCCATTTCTCTTCTGGTCATTCTCCCTCGGCCTTGTGATGCTGTTCCCTCACCACCCTCTTGCTGGAGCTGCTTGGGAACAACACAGACCTTGGTCTGAACCTCAGTGTGAGGTCAGATTTGCAGGATCATTTTTCAGGTCTGCCCAGCATATCCTGCCCTGTGCAATCCCAAGGCAACCCCATTCCCTTCCCCACCCATGACATCAACACTCCTCACAGCAAGCACAGACCTACCTGTCTGTCCATGAGAACTGTCATGTCTCTTTAAGAACAACCAAATGTGATAGTCCAGTGTAGCACCCCAAACCTTTCTGGGATCTGATGTCCAAAAAATCCCCTAAAAATAGCTCCCTGCCATTTCCACATGATTAAACCCCTGCCCACCTCACCGTGTCCAGCCTCGAGAGGGAGGTGATCTCTTCCCACACGGTGACAGGTGACAGTGAGGATGGCAGCCCAGCAGTGGGGGAAGAAGTGTTTGAACAACTTGCTTGTCTGGGGTTGCAGATTCCACCCTGCCCTCCCCTAGAAAGGAGCATGCAAGGCCACCAGCCTGGGCTAGTGGAAGGTGTCGCTCCCCATGGCAGGGGGATGGAACTGGATGATCTTGAGGGTCCCTTCTAACCCAAACCATTCTAGGATTCTGTGAACTGCTCATAAACACAGAAACCAGGTCCCTTCCCTGCAGTCTGCAATGTTGCAGCTGCCCCTTCCTCTCCTCTGGTGGAGGTAGAAGAGCTCATCCATACAAAGGATGAAAGCTGTGGCAACCCTAAGGATAAAATAACAGCGGAATCAGGAATGGTCCCTCCCGTTAACTTCCACTAGTGTTCCTAGCACTCTCATTACCAGGGCAAAGAAACACTCTAACATGAAGAACAGTGCATTCAAAACTCCTAGAAAACCCACCTTACACTTTGGAGAGGCCCCACACTCCCTAAGGGAGCAAAGCCTAGAAGATTTGTTAAGGGAAAGACCCAGTTTGCTGGTTTCTGTAGAACTGAAAAAGAGGACCAGGTCAATCCATGGCCTGCAGGTTTCAGGCTTGCCCTTGTGCTAAGATACAAGCCCATTGTTGCAGAAGTTGCCTGCATTAGGTGTGCTCAAGCACTCATGCACTGCGTGGTGAAGGCAGCCAGCCTAATCCCTGTATCTCTTTTGCATAAGGAATCTGAGCTGACAGCATTTAATCAGCTCCAAATTTACACTACTGATCACCTTTTCCATTTAATCACGACTGCAGCCTTTCGAGAAGTAATTCCCCTTGGTTAAAATTAACAATGACAGGCTGTGTTTTTACACACTGTTGAAATGTGTAAAACAATCAGATGGAGAGAAAAAAAAATATGCCCTCCTTTTTCTGAGCTGATTTACGATATATATGCAAACCCTATTAAAGTTAAACCATGCTTTTCAATGAAATGAGGATTTCCAACAAGCTGCTCTCCATTTTATTTAAGGATCCCAATGACTGATACAAACAGTGGTAATCAGCTCTATTGCTAATACAGGATATTTGGGCTGGGAGATAACACTTAACCCCTAAGTGAGAAACAGCTCATAAATCACAAGCACTTTGTGGGGAAACTTAAGACCCTCTCTGGTGAGCAGAAATCAGATGATATCCTGCTGAGACCCATTATACTCCTTTCTCCAAAATCTAAAGGTTAAATATAAAGAGAAATTAATGTAGAGAAGGAAGGAGATCAGGGGAAGTGGGGACAGGAGTAGGTAGCTAAAAGGAATGCAAATATCTAAATAACTGGGTTAATCTTATCCTGACAGATAAGACAAAACTGGGAGGATGTGGTTACGGCTTGGGAGAAAAGAAAAGCTCCCAGGAAATGGCAGGGCCTGGGAGATGCCTTCCTGCTGCCTTGGATGAAGGATACACACCTGCATCACCCAGCACCTGAACAGCAGCAGAAGGCCCTGCATGCCCCAGGCATGAGGATGTGAAGGGGCTGGGCTGTTACAGCCTCGGGGATAACGGGATGCCCCAAAGGCCTTGGCACACACCCACATCTGGAGAAAACAACCCCAGCTGGCACCAGGCATGGAGCCAAACTGACAGGTAATGTGGATTACCTGGGATCACAAAACAGGAGAAGAATTTGAGGCCAGCACTGAGGAGTATTGAGTAAACCCTCCAGTGAGGAAACATGAAGTCAGTGAGGAGTATCTCTGGGTCTGGTGCTAACACTGGCTTTAGGAGACAGAAGACCAAGCCATAAGCTCCTGTGCCATTGCAAACCAGCAGCAAAGCTCGAACTGGTGCATCTCAGCCATCAAATACTCCCCCAAAGTGCTCCATCACAACCTGCAAACTGGAAATTATTCCTCGTTACTATTCACTTGAGGATTCCTCCGTGTTTTGACAACAGGAATTGGAATAGAGAGGAAAAAGCCACCACGAGCAGCCTGCACAGCCTGGAGTGCTGGTGTGAAGATACCCAGCAGTGCCAGAAGGTGCCCCGTGTCACCTCCCTGGTCACGCAGGTGTCTGGATGCCACACCACAGCACAGGGGAAAGAGCACCCAGGATGGGAATACTTTTGTTATGGACCTTGGGGGGTTTGCAAGGTGGGTCTGGGGAGAAGAGCAGGAGAGCTAACACAAGGAAACCCTCCTTGGGAGAAGAGCAGGAGGGAGGCCAAGGAAGAACCCTCTGGCTCTGCAGGTTCTCCTGCCTCCCAGCTGTAACCCTCACGGCTGGATTTATCACTCCAGGGCTGTGGAGGGGATGCAGGAGGCTCTGAGCAGCCAAGCCCAGCACTAAAGGTGTGGAAAGCTTGTTTTGCTGGGAGCTGGTTGGAACTGCAGTGTAGATAAACATGGACATTTCCTCCAAAGATTACACTCCACTACAACTTTCTCTGCCTGTGTGTGCTGCTCGCAGAATGTTGAACTTGTTTCCAAAATAAATAGCTCCCAAAGAGGGTTTAATAGGGTTTGCTGTTTTCCAGAGGAAATAGATTGCAAACAAACTGTTTCCTGCTCCTATTTCAAACGAATTTCGGTCCAATTATTTTCTTTTTTAGCATAAAGCTAAATGGACTATTCTGCCCTGTCCCTGACTGAGTCCAAGCGTGATTTCTTTTGATTATGCTTTTATGTTGTAAAAAGCAGGGCTCTGGAGACAGAATGGACGGCTCAGGGAGAGGGGCAGCAATTTTTTTTGTCCTTTTTTTCTTTTTTCTTTTTTTTTTTTTAAAGTTGGCCAATGCTTGTCAGTGTTCACTTTGGAGCCTGCTGTGCCTGAATAAAAACACTGAAGGAGACAGAGGGTGGGAGGGAGGGGAAAAAACCCCAAACAAAATAAGCACTGTCCCCCATGCCCAGGGGAGGCTGGCACTGAGGTGGGCAGAATTCAATAGCCTCTATGTAGGGCATATCTCAAGCACTGGATGAAGCCTGATTTCCGTTTTCTACTTGTTATTCTTAGTGGGTTTATTTTTTTTCCCCTTAATCCAGTATTCTTTTTTTTTTTTCTTTCACTGGAGCAGTGACAATTAGTAGCAGTGGGGAGGGGAAACCTTGGCAGATTTCCCATCCTGACCTTTAATCCAAAACACAACTCGTGGCCCAAAAGCTTCCTAAAATAAAGCTCCATCCTTTTCTTTGTTTAATTTATAAACAAGGTTGATCAGAAAAGGGAAAGGGAGGGAAGGTCCTCTTGTTCCTCTGGATGGGAGTTGAATGTCATCATGTTCCTGGAATGGTGGGGAAAGCTGGAAAATTTGTCACTGTCTGGGCTAGTGGGGTATTACCAAGAACCAAGCCACTGATTTCCTTGAAGATAAAGACCTTTATTTTGGCTGCAATGTAGGAATGTACAAAACATGTTCTCATCTTCCAAGTCAAAGAAAAAAAGAAATCTGTTTCTATTTGTCTGGCTGTCTATAGCCCAGGGGTAATAAATTCTGTTGCAGGGACAAGGATGAAAACCCATGTTTTTCATTTTGGAGATCTGGATTCTACAAAAAAAAAAAAAAAAAAAAAAAAAAAGAAAAAATCCAAGACAAATTTTTATATGCCAGATGCTGAATCAGCCTCCAAAGGTCCTTCACAGAGTGAACCCTGGAGCAGGTTCTCAGCAGAGGCACCAGCTCCTGGCCCTAATTACAGCCAATTATTTATATATATTCCTATTTCTTTGACAGATCCAGAGAGAGGCATGTGCCTTGGTAATTACAGCTCAAGTCTAGAAGGTTTCATTTTTTTACTGATTTGTATTAATGACCTTGGGCAAGTCACAGAATGCCTCTGATAAACTTTTTACTTGGGATCAAGACCCCAGTTATAGAGTAAAACTCAAGGAGCAGAGAGGGAATGTCTGTAAGATCTGCTCAGGAGGGTTCAGTCTGTTTCCTTGGGAAACCATATCTGGATGGGCTCTTCAGCCTGGGAAAGGCTGCAACAGTGGTGTGTTAGGAGTGTAACATGTCAGAGTTTGCATATCAGATATGAAATTGTATCACTGCTTGTGCTCATATTCATAGAAAAAAGATTTTAATCACAAGTCCTCCTAGTTATCTGTGGCGTAATTTGCTCCTGGAAAGACAGAGCAGCCTCTGGTCTATTCTAGGTTCCTCTCACACGTGCCCTGTGCTGCTTCTGAGCATGAAAATAAATTCCACTTCTTCAAGCCAACAGATGCACATGACAGGTTCTACCTGATTCCCTGAAAAAGGCCTTGGGACACATAAGTGACTACCAAATATCTGCTAGAGAGAATGAAACTCAAACTCTTCAGTGGCTTTTAACTTAATATTTCTTAATTAAAATGAAATTGAAGAGAGGGGAGAGAAAAAAAATCCAACCCTTAATTGTGTCAGCCATGGAAGAAATCTGAGATTGAGGGCTCCAGAGAAGAGAAAGTCCTTTTGGATTAAAACTCTACATTTTATATTTTATCTCCAAAAGGCTATAAATGAGGTTTGGGATTTAAAAAAGATTTCATATGATTTTGTAATTACCCAAGTTACTATTACCTGATTAACACAGGAATCCTAATAGTCTGTTGCGCTTTCATTTCTCCAGTTGTGGTTGTCATGGGGCTTGGCACCTGTCACCTGTTCATTTACAGGCATTTTAATTAACCTACATTATGTATGCTTTTTTTTTTTTTCTCCCTTGGATTTAGTGCCTGAATTTCATATTAAAAAATAAAGCTAATAGCTACCTGAAGGAGGGCTGCTGCCAAAACATTCACAGTCGATCCTGCCACATCCATTTATCAGTACCTGTCGCAGCCGAGCATCCACCAGTGCTTAATTGGAAGAAGTACAGGAGAGAATAAATTCCTCCTTGAGTGATACAGGTCTGACACCTGGCACTACAAACACACTCTTTCATGGGGGTGTATGTGTAGCTCTAGACAACCCTGGTTGTGTTTAGGCCAACTACATGGGTCCTAATTCAGAAAAAAAAAAAGTCTTTTTGATTTTGCCCGAATATTGACAGAAGAGTCAGGCCTGCCACTTTGAAAACATTATCCCAGGAAAAGGAGTCAAGAGGGGAAAATACCAGTAACAAAACTGCACCCAGGTTGAAGGGCTGTCTCCTCAGCCCCTCAGAGCAGGTTGTTTTGGCACCCACTGCACCTGCACTGGCCTCCCAGCGTGGAATTGCCCCTAAAGCCAGAGAACCCCAGGCCAGGTCCCACTGCCCCAGACCAGCTGAACATGGTCCTTCACTGCAGAGCCCCAGGAACACCCCAGGTCTGTGCTGGGAGGTCTCTGCAAGGACAGAGCCCAGCACACAGGGTAGGTGTTTCTGGGGTGGGAGGTCAAAGACTTGTTCCTATGCAAGGCAATGAAAGGTCCCTAAGAAGGCTCCCAGGCAGTGGGGTGAGCTGGGAACCAGCCCTGGACCTCCCTGTCTCCTGGGTCATGCAAGGACCGTGTGGGACACAGCAGAAAGGCTGTTCTAAGTCCCTTATTCCAGTGGAATACTCCTCATTCTGATACCTTATTCCAGTGCCTGGGAATACTTCTGTCACTTTTTCATGCACAAATCCTTCCTGCCTAAACTTTTAAAGTGGCCTGTACAAGACAGGGAGAGGCTCCTCTGTCACATCTATATCTGAAATGAATCAAAGCAGCAGAGAGTATTTACTGCTCACCCAGCCATGCCAAGCATTGCAGCCTTAAAATTGGCCCTGCCCCGCTGAGGTCTGTTCCTCTCACAGTCTGACTCTTCTCCTCCCTACCTGGGTAGGGGCAAACCTTCTCTGACTCCAAGGACAGCATAAGGGAAATGAGCTGCCAGGCTTGGCACTTCCCTAAAAAGCCAGTTCTGATTTTATAAGGAGATGTCCCAGTCATGCTGTGAGAGTCACCAAGCTTGGGCTCTGATGGTTTCCAGGAGAAGCACATTTGTAAGTCCAGATCCCACGCAGAGTGACCTCCTCCTGCTCCCTGAGCAGGGATGACTTTGGAAACACACTCTGGTTATCAGCAGCAGGAGCATTTTTTGTTAGGATTAACAAAGCGTTCTCAAGCACAGACACAACGATAATGTCATGAGGGCTCTAATATGTTAGTTAATATGAAGCTAATATGAAGTTAAATGGCTTTTTTTCATTTCACACAGGCCCACGATGATCCTCAAGGCTGACAGATGAAGACACATGCATTGAGGAGAGACAGCCTCAGTGATTATGGATCTTATAACCCACTTGGGTTCTCTGAGTTCTCTGAATTCTCAGTATTATGGCCCTTCCAGAAGGGATTCACAGGTTGGCGTAAATGTGACTGGAGAATGATTGCAGTGACAGCACCTGCCTGAAGCAGCTCTCAGACCCTAAATGGACTCTGCAGTGTTTGACAAATCCAGCCACCTCGGGTGACCAGGCTGGAGGGCAGCAATAGCAAACCCGACCCGAATCCCACCCTGCTGCACGGGCTGAGGAGATACCAGTGTTCTGAGAGAGACTGGGGCACAGCACAGTTTATGTGCAAACATCTGTGGTTTAAATCAGATAATCAATATACACCTAATCACATACAACTGTCCCTTTTGACAGCAAATAAACAGGAATTACTTGTCGACTGGGTCTGCCAGCACCAGAATATGGTTTCCAGGGAGACGTGAACACCAGGAAGAAGGATGGGAAGACACAGACCACCTCTCCACGCTGCAGGCATGGCACCCACCATGAAAGGTCGTGGTGTTAGACTTGACACAATTCATAGAGGGGACTCAAGAGAGCAAACTGATCACATCAACATGAAGATGTGTGTAGGAGCCACCATCCAAATGACGCAAAGACTAACCCTCTGCTCAAAGACACTGCACCAGAAAATTGCTCTGTACATTCAAATTCTTCTTCAGAACCTGCTCCTGTTCCCACAGCTACACGGACATAGCAAGACCAGCTGATAAACCCAGGAGCACATCATCCCCTCGGCTTCACACCTGCGGCTCAGGGAACATTATTAAGAAGCCTGGTACAAACTCTTCAAAAATGAAAATGAGAGCAGAGCTCCAGAAAGCTGATGGCAACATTGCAAACGAAAACAAAAAGCCACGTTTCATTTAAGACAAGAACTCCAGTTTGTCTGGAACAGGAGGGGATTGAGCCTGCTGACTGTTCCTCCCGTGTACCATCACCGCCCTCTCTCCACGCAGGTCTTTGTTGGGCTCCCACGGGCTGAATCCGGGGCTGGGGCTGGGAGGTGGGGATAGGGGGGCACCGGAGCTGGTGCCAGGTTTGACAGCTCAGCACTGTCGGGCCGGGCTGCCAGGAGCTTCAGGGCAGAGCCGGCACGGCAGCTCCTCTCCAGCCACCCCGCACAGATGTCAAACGACTGCGGAGCGCCGGTCCAGGGCCCCAGGTTTGAATTCTTAAAGGATTAATTGTTGAGATGAGCTGCACTTCAGTGCAGAATGAGAGAAGAGCTTTTTCTTTTTAGCATCGCCGCTGCTCCTCAGAGCCTGGATCTAAGCCATCCCTTCCTCCCCGTTTGCCCCTCCGCTCCCGGAGCCATCTTCGCCTGCAGTGCCTCTTGCATCGACAGCCAGGCAAGTACAGCTGGGAACTCTCCCAGGGCCCATAACTTCAACTGCACACAGTCTCCTGCTTCAGGCAATGATCTGCTCTGGTTCTTCCTCCTTCTGCAGCTATTTCTCACTCGCAAGAAGGACAATAAACCGCCCCAGCTCCATCTCCCCAGCCGTGATCCCGAATGTTATGCATTTGTGTCAGTGCCTTTGAGTGGCGCGGGAAGCGTGGCCACGAGGTGAGGGGGGGCTGCCAGGCAGAGCCAAGGACTCACAGTTCAATCCACCTTGCCAGCAGCAAAACAAGAGCATAATTCTTACCACAGCCCTTCAGAGCAGGGGCAGGGAACACCAAGGGAAATGTCACCATGACTGGGTGCACGAGGTGAATGTGACCCTCTAAAATTAGCAGGAACTCGCACATCCCCTTTTTTAGCGCTGCAATAATTCTCCTCGAGTAGGGAAAATAAAGACTGGAGCATACGGTTTCTATCTGTGCTGCACAGAAACTGATTAAAAATGCTAACAACCATGATTGTCCAACAACCAGGAGCTCCCAAGAGGCTCATACACACAGATGGTAATTAGTTTGGGATGGCCAGAACAATCACTAGTACCATGTTGCAGTAACACCCACAGACTATCTGTCACAGTCCCAGGAGACACTTAAAGGCTGTTTACTTCATACAGTTAACTTGAACCATAAGCTTTACAAGCCTCTTTGATACATTTTTAATCACTCTCCTCATAAACCTATAACATTTCCCTGCACTGGTACACGGTTGGGCTCTGTATATCACAAACCCCTCATCAGGCTGCAAAGGAGGCTGATGGTCACATCCCTGACAAGTCCGCTGTGTCACTGCTGCCCAAACCACTGTGCCACCACTGCCTGAGACCACCATGTCACCACTGCCAAGACCCACCATGTCACCACACTCTGAGACCACCATGTCCCCACTGCCCAAACCACCGTGTCCCCAGTGCCCAAACCACCGTGTCCCCACTGCCCAAACCCACTGTGTCCCCAGTGCCCAAACCACCGTGTCCCCAGTGCCCAAACCCATCATATCCCCACTGCCCAAACTCACTGTGTCCCCAGTGCCCAAACCACCGTGTCCCCAGCGCCCAAACCCATCGTGTCACTGCTGTCTCATCCCCACCTGAGGCTGCCCCAGCCTGGGGGTCCCGGGGGTCCCGAGCCCCCCCTGCTGCCCAGGCAGGCAGAGACCCAGCAGGGCTTTCCCTGCCAGTGGCACAATCAAGACATCCATAGTGGCCATGTAACAAATATTGAGATGGTTAAATTCAGCCAACTGTGTATCTGCACAAGACTTACTTTTTCCAAATACTTCTGTGGCTTTGGACTAAGGAAACACTTGTGCTAAGGGCTGGTGCAGGTTTTGGGAGGGGTTTCTCAGAGAGGTCCAATATCCCAAATGTTTCCAAGCACTGTTGCTTTCAGAGATCATAATCACTGTATTTCTTCCAGAGATCATAATCTTTCTTTAAACAAAATGAATGGTTTTGTAATTTAGACCTCTCAAAAAAGAATCTCCCAACAGCAAAGCAACCCTGCCCTTCCCCTCCCAGGCAAACTGCTGAGTCTGGGGGCTGCAATCCATCTCACGTGAGCAAACAGGGCTGTTTGTCCATGCAAAGCCCCGAGTGCCAGCTGAGGAATTAATCACTCCTCAAACCTTGTTCAGGACCAGGTCTGGGGAAGCAGCCCCAGACACCAGCACTTAGTTCTGTCATCTCAGTGATTGCCCCCGGGGGCTGGCGCAGTGAAGTCACTGGGAAAGCAGGTTAATTTATGGCAGGAGGAGATGGGGGGCACCAGGCTGTGGGAAGTCACTTCTGCTGCCTCCTTCGCCGGTGTAAATTTAAATAACTCCCACAGAGAAATCCGAGATTCACACTGAGCAAATGTTAGGAGACTCTGCTTCTCCTTTGTTGTCATTTCTTCTCCTTTAATTGCCTCATCTGTTTGGAGAGAATATGTACCCACAAAGGGATTTTTTTAATGTTTCCTTTGCCACCTATGAAGTTGTTTCTGCTCCCGTCCCTTGCCTGTATGAGATCACTGCCCACCTCTGGGCAGGGTGAGGCAGCTGGTTTAAAGGTGTCAGCACAGACCTGAGAAACTGGAGAGTCGTGGCTTCACTTGGGGATCCTCAGTGAGGGAAGATGGGATGGGGTGTGACTGTCCCATTCAGAGAAGGGGAAGGAAAATACTGAAAAACTGAAAGATGAGTGAAATGTGGAGGAATCAGTCAATACACAACTCTGAAAATGTAAATTCCTGTGATATGGAGGTGCCAAACAGCATTATGGATACATCTCTCAGCTGTTGTGTGAGTAGGGAAAATAATTCTTTTTTTGTTGAAAAATTGCACAAAATACACAATTCCAATAGGAGTTATCTTAATAACACAGAAACTCCCCATATTTATTAAAAATATGCATTCATATAAGAATTTGATGCAGATTTTGAAAGGCAAGACTCAATTCTATGCTGTTGGGGAGCTTTGTTTTTTTCATTATTTATTTTTAAAACCTATCCCAGATCTGTCCTTAAAAAAAAATTAAAAAACCCATAAGTATTGGAAGTTTCCAAAGATAAAGAAACACCAGATAATATTTGTGTTCACTTCATTTCTGGCTCTATTCATACACTGCAAATCTGAAGTGCAAGAATCTGTACTGGCATCTCCATAGCATTACCTATCAGGGACATCTTCAGGCCTTTTTTATCTCAGCTTTGCTTTCAAAGGCTACTGAAGACATCAGGTTATATGTTGTTTAATTTAACATCCCGTTGGTTGCACAGTGCAGCCTTGCAGAGCCGTGCCAGCTCTCCCTGAGTGATGATGGCATCCCTGGGAAAGGAGCCTTGATGGTGTGAAGGCCACTGGAAGGCTGTGAGTGCCCTGTCACAGTGGAGCTCAGTGCCCAAACTGCTGGTCAGTGTAAGGCAGGGATGAACACACAGCCCAGAGCAGCCCATCCCTGTGTCCCCACCACCAGACCACACTTTCTCCTCCTCTCCACATGACACCATGGCTTTGCCAGAGGCAAATGTTAACACAGAGGAGCTCTTCTCCACCCAGCTCGAATAGCTGGGAATGCATTGCCCAATCCAGCAGCCAAAGGAAGAGCAACATGATTAACGGAAATGTGCCTTGCTTACTTGTAAGCTCTCTCCTCCCCCACCCACACACAGACATAAACTTTTACAGCTTTGGCTACTTAAGATCTTAACCAGACAATCTGTGCAGGGTTATAAACCATGATAGGAACCCTCAGGCAATGGGGGCCCTACATTAGCAACCACTTGGTATCGAACAATTAGATTGATACTCATCAATCATTTACTTGAAAAGAAGAAAATATATTAAAAGGGACTGCAGGGGATTTATCTTCCCATACTGATAAATTGTTAAAAATTAATGAACTAGAGCAACTCTGAAGGAAGAGTAAAGCAAGCCCCCCAAAAACCTCAACCACCACAAAATCCCCCCAGGCCCTCAGAAAGCTCTTATAGGGGCTTCTCTGTTAAAGACACTTTGTCCTCTCTTGCCTGATGGTCTTTTTGCTTTTGTTTCTGTGTCAGTGATATTCTCCATCCACTGATCATTCTGCATCCCAGGCACAGCACCACTTTTTAGTTTGTTCCTGGAGGAAGGGAACAAAGATGCCACAGTTTGCAATCCCCATTCACTGAGCAGTCCTGACCTGCATATGGGTACTGCTCTTAATTTGGCAGAAGGCTATTTAAGAAACTTCCCACCTCTTTCTATCCTTTAAGCTGTCAAATCCCGCAGCACAGCCAGAGCCATGAAATTCAGCAAGGTGCCCAAACTTTGTGCAATGCAAAGCTCCCTGGCAGCTTACAAATAGCCCGGGGGCTGTGCTGAGCTCACATTAAACAGAACAGATTGCAGCTGCCTTCCTATCAGGCAGAGTTGTGGGCACGGAGATCAGAGGTCCCGTCACTCACTGCTCTCACAGTCCCTGTCACTCTGTTTGCTGTAGCTTTGCCCGTGTCATTCCTGATCATCAAAAACATGTTCATTTTCCTCCCCTTTCATCCCCCTCGAGCGTCCTTGGATTCAGCAGTAAGGAAGAACTGATGAGGAATGCTGTCCATCCCCTGGTGCCAATGGAGACCGTGGCTGGTTTACTTCTCGTCTCTGTTGTTACGCACAGCAATTACGTTGTTCTGCAAACTCCAGCACGTGCTTGGTTTGAGGAGCTCTAGAAGAGCTCTGGCCACGTGCCCTTGTCCTGACTGATCACAGAAATGGAGTAGCACAAAGCAGAGCAGATCCCCCCCAAGCTGCAGGCTCCTCACTCCTCGTGGCAAGGGGGGCTGCTCTGGGGATAGGGATGTGTGTGTTGTGGGGGCACACATGGGTGTGTTGTGGGCAAACTGGTGAAAATGTTTATGTGCTGAAAGTGCCAACCCACCTTGACAAAGCAGAAACTCACGTTCCTACTGTTTATCCCTTTCATGAGTAAAACAAATGGAAAAAAAGACTAAAGGGAAACAAACCCAACCAACCAATAAACAAACAAACAAACAAAAAAAAACAAGGGGGATTTTTTTTATATTTATCAAAACCGAAGATTCCGTTCTGAATATGATTATGAAAAAAGGGAGGTTGCAGATTGAAAAACAGATACTTGTAACCACTCCTGCTGGGTTTTTTTCACCAAAAAGACACCACCACACCAAAAAAAATACCCATAAGCAATTCTTTTTTCATTATAGAATTCCAAGCATTGTAATTACATGTTTTTACTGGATAATAGTGTTTCATTTCCAAAGGAAAAGAAATAGTGAAATTTTGTCCAAAATGAAATTAATTGAAATATGGTGAAATCTATTTACAATCAAATAACGTTTTTCTCAGTCCACTTTGGATTGCACTACTATAGGCAAATACAATTTGTCCTCCCTTGAATGGAGGGTTTTTCACAAACATTCTCCTGAGAAATACCCGCTCCCACCCTCCCTGTGTCCATGGCAATAAGAGGCAAAACCCCCAATGCCCAAACATACAGGATCAGGAGAAGGATTCAGATTGAAAAGGAAATTAATCCCCACCCTGTTTGCATGTACATATGTGTGTCTATACATACCAGCCCATGTGCACTGAAGGACACAAAGATTGATTTAATTTTCAGCTGCTCACAGATGGCAACTTCCCATCCTTGCTGCCATGAATCATTCAAACCTCCCTGTGCAGCCTCCCAGATAAGACCGAAGCGATGCAAGAGGCCTCGAGCACACAGGTGAAACCCACCTAAATCCTTCATTATGGAAGGGAAAAAAATGAGGCCTATCTCGTAAAATTAATAGCAATAATAATACTTTGCATTTCTAAAATGCCTTCCAGCTCAGGAACTCAAGGCTTGATAATTAATGTCTCTTTAATTTTATTTCTATCGATTAAAGATCCAGTGGAACAAAAAAAAAAAAAAAAGAGTCTATTAACAAAAGCTAATGTGATTTTCAATAAGAGCTGGTTACAGTGAGGAGCAGGAATCTTCCACTCTGGCTGCACCAGACAGACATCTAGACACTACATATGTCCATACATTCCCTAAATTAGCACCCCCTCCACTCGGTTGTTCGGGGAAATTAGGCGGTTGTGTATAACTGTAATGAGGTCATACAGGGTCTGATCTCCACTGGGATTTAATTAACTCTGAATCTTAT
Organism: Margarornis squamiger; assembly: GCA_035222235.1. Taxonomy (NCBI): domain Eukaryota; kingdom Metazoa; phylum Chordata; class Aves; order Passeriformes; family Furnariidae; genus Margarornis; species Margarornis squamiger. The sequence continues at coordinate 9,957,702 of JAWWTY010000045.1, read as the reverse complement.
AAATATTGTGCTGAATTATAGTTAAATTTGCATAAAGGTTAGAATCAAGCTGGACTGGCCCCATTTACCAGAGAGGGGTAAAAATAAAACCTCAGAGTAAAGACCTTTTAAACAATGTTTTTGGATTGCAGCACAGCCTTGTTTTGATCTGGGCCTGAAAATATATTTAAGGGGAAGGAAGGCTGAGAGAGAGAGGGGGAGAAGGAGGCTATATTTCAAACAGACTTTCTAGATAACTTCAAACAGACTAATAGAATGGTGGTTTGCAGCCCGGAGATAACCCGTTCCTCCAATGGCCTTACACTCAGTAAAAGGAGATCGTATCAAACATATACACAGCTATCAAGAAATCTTTTCCTCTTTTTTATTTTTATTATTAAAGTAATGCCAGACATAAAATACCATTGCCAGGCAGACCAGAATAACAAAAACAGTAAAGGAGGAGGCACAAGCCCCATCTGTGGGAGGCTCTGCTCCAGGGGAAGGCAGGTCTGTGGCCTCCTTTCCCAAAATTCTTGCTCAGGTTTTACCCAAGCACAAGTCCCACTGTTTCTGAGGAGAACCAAGTGAGGGTGACACAGGGACTCAAGACTTGGGCCCCCTTTACAACCTGCACCCACAACCTCATGTACATCCAGGCCGGGTTGGATGGGGCTTGGAGCAACCTGGGATAGCGGGTTGTGGTGGCACTGGATGGGCTTTAAAGTCCTTTCCAACCCGAACCACTCTGGGCTTCTATGATTAACTCTCATTTAATTTTAAACTACTAATCCTAACCAAAGCATTTCCTCCCCAAGTACCCTTGGAATGATGCAGTGCCAAGAGAGCCATCCCCAATTCTTGTTTGGCTCCTGAGCTGACAGGGACAGAGCTGGGAGAGGAGACTCCAGCACGGCACAGCTGCCTTGGGCTGCAGGCTCTGGGCTGCCAGGGCAGCCAAAGGGCAGCTGGAAGAGCCACTGGCCCTTCCCATCCCTCCACATCCTGTGCCAACATGCCGTGGCTGGGGCACTATTTGCTTCAAGCAGGTGGGAACAGCAGCAGCCTTGTTGGTGGCTGCATAGCCCCACTGAGCACCCATCCCAGAACCACACTGTTCCTGGGCAATGTTCCTGCTTGCCAGCCGAGCCAGACCACTAATCTTGTGTCAGCAGGACCCTCCTGGCACATCCCTCTGTCCTTCCCTGCAGCAGCCCAAGAGATGTGAGCCAGCTTGTGTTGCCCGGCCAGCCTGTTGAGGGACTAGACGAGCTCCAATGGCCCTGCCAAGCTCCTCCATAAGCCCCAAGTGAGTTTTGCTCCCTGCCAGTAGGTATGATGCTGCTCAGGAACAGCTCTGTGTGCTCATCACAAGCTCTTGGATCTGCTCAGTGATTGTCCCCGAAACCCATCTGGCTTTGGTGTCAGCCAAGGCATCTCACAAATGGCAAAGCAGAGCTGACATCCCAGTGATCTGTCCCAGTGCATGAGCTGACATGGGCACAGGGACCGAGGAAGGAAGGGAAAGCTGTAGAAATCACTGCATGGAGGAGGCCACTGGGAGATGTTACAGCACCTGGAGCAACCTCGCTAAGAGAGGTGAAAAGAACAAAGCTCACTGTGGCCAAAGCTGCACTGGAAGCTTCAGACAGGTTCACCTGGCAGGCTGGATCACACTCCTTTAGGTTTCACTTTACCTGGCACCGACCCAGTGGACATGCTGGAGCAATTGCCTCTTCCATCCCTTGCCTTGCTGCATCACTGGGTGGGGAATGCTTTAGGAATGACTTGTGGTAACCAGCTAAGAAATATATTTTATAAAGCAGCTGAAAAGTATATGAATGAGAAATATTTTTTTTTAATCAGACTCTTTAATAAGGATGCCTTTCTACAGCAGTTGCATGGGAAACAACCTTCAGCACGGCTGTAACCACAGTGGGTCATGGGGGTCACCAAAAGAGG
>JAWWTY010000045.1:9920761-9950761 GCA_035222235.1 Margarornis squamiger | reverse complement strand
GATGAGAATGGCCAGTGCTTCATACCACACAAAATCTGCCTGTTAGTAACCTCAGATGCCCTAGAAAGACTAAAGAATAATCCTGTGTGTTTCCATACACATTGATTTTTATATCAGTTGAGATCTTGGGAGTCATATATGTATTTTTAGATACAATTGAGATCGTCAGCTGAAAAAAATAAAAAAAGAAAAAAAACCCTCACGGAATTCCAACTCTACATAATATGTGATAATAAGGCTGTTACAGTGAAGGACTCTCTCATGGTGTATTTATTCACCTGCTCCCTATTAGGCAGATCTGTTAAACCAGCACTTTGTCCATCAGCACTTGAGTGCTCAAAGCTGAGTGTGCCTCTTTCAGAACTGCTGGCACCAGTGAAAGCCAAATTCTGAAACCTCCCTGAATGGGACTTGCATTGTCAGGCATGACTGGGAGATTCCTGCTTGGCTGCCAGAGGAGCCCCAGCCCCAGCCGCACCTCACCTGGCAGGAGTGCCAGGGAAGGATGGTGTAAAACCAGGAAAAAAGCCAAAAGGGAAGAAAAAAACAGCGTGTAGAGGAATGCAGGAAGGGACAACCCTCACCTGATACTTTCCTCTCCCCCTCACTTTATAAAGTTGAACGCTGTCTGAGATTTATTGCTGTGAAAAGGAAAGTTAACCACATAATCAATATAAAAAAAATCCAATTACAGTCTATGGTGGAGCAACACTGTGTGTAATAAAAGTCTCACAGGGCCCTCGCCCACTCAGGTCAGGTCTGCACTGGGGATGGAGCCACATGGAGCCAGGGTGGGTTTGTGCTCCCAGCAAAGGCTGGGAACGTGTTCCTGCCCCTGGAAGCCCTACTGGAACCTCCTAAAGCAGCTCCCAACAAGCAGCACTGGGCACTGAGCAGCCCCCCCAGCACGACAGGCCCACACAGTCCTCCCATCCTCCCTGGAAAGGAGTTTCTCTCAGCTCAAGTGAGGCTTTTCAAGGCACATTGAGGCATTTCTCCCTTCCTTTCCATTAGTCACCATTCATCCAGGTGGAGCTTTTGCTACCTATAAGAAGTATTCCCAGAAAGCCCATTAACTTCCTTTCAGACACTCAGACAGTCCAGGCTGCAATCGGAGGCTGCGATACGGTAGATTTGGGGGGAAATTGCACAGCTCTAAACCAGAGAGAAAGCATAACTACCTCATTGGCAGAGCACAGAAGGGCTTTGCAGATTTTAAACCTGGCTTGGCCCCTCTTTATCAGAGGACACCGAGGAAATCAGAGCTTATCTCAGTTCCTCTACTTGTACCAGAAGGATGAGAGTATCAGTGTCCTTTAGTGAAATAATTTCATATCTATAAAAATTGCACACTGCTCTCTTGCCATGAAGGATGATTTTAAATGCTGAGAGTATCAGGCCATAGTTTCATGTTCCTTCTTTGCAGGATGACCACTCTGCCACACCTTCTGGAAATTTTATTTGAATTGGGCAGGAAACTGGCAAGAAATACTTATGTGCTTGTTTGGCTGTGGGGGGAAAGATGATGCCTGATTTGTGGTGACATCAGGATGACAATACTGCATCCAGCACAGAGTCCTCCAGGACAAAGTTATCACTTCTGAATTTTGGACTACATTAGGGTAAGAAGGTTTCTAGTGCCTCAGCACTTCGTGTCATGTGACCATGGACTTTTTAAAATCTAAAATTAAATGCATAAAACAAGATTTACCTTCCATGGAATCACTGTCTTAGTCCTCCTTGACCTGATAGAAAGAGTTATCATCACTGGAATGACCTACATGGGATGAAACCTTGCATTTTAGCAACACGGTATGAAAGCTGAATTTGTGACTTTTCCCATGAAGTCGCTGGAGAGGAGGTTGTTCACACCATGTGATGATAGAAGAAAAAAATGTGACATGTGTCACCACTGTAACCTGCACTCAGCTGGACACGCTGTGTCCCTCCCACCCTCCGAGTTTAAAGGGCCAAGACAAGACAAAGAGAGAGAAACATCCTCATTTTAGGAATGTAAAAGGAGAGCCTCATCCTTGTGAGAGTTTTTTCCTTTAAGTCAACTTCACTTCCATGGGAGCTGGCACTTGAATACCTCTGCGAGCCCAGCCTTGCATTATCTGCAGCACACAGAGGTTGGGGCAGGGCTGGGAGTCCCCCCAAGGTGATGAATCCCAGTCCAGTGTCTCCCATTCAATGGCATTTTTTTCCTCAAGACGCAACACACTCATACAAAGTGACACAAATGAAGTGACACCTTGAAAAGGTTTTGAAGCTTAAACCAGTGGAGTCACTAAATGATCTCTCTTAGTTTCTGCCAGATTAACTCCTGGCCTCTTCATTGATCATCTGCTGGGTTGGACTTTGTACTTCAACATTTGCCTGGACCAGCTTCAACAAGGAAAGGTGTTGTGGACTTGGGGAAAATATAAATTCTTCTCTGGATTTTAGTCTAATCTCCTCAAGTCGAGTTCAAGCCCAAAAGAAAAGGCAATCACCAAAATCAAAGCATCTGACTTTTCTATTTATATGGGTTTTCCCCCCACTATCCTTGTTGCAAATGGTTCACAGCTTACTGAGCAACAAGAGAGGTTCTTTCTTAAGCAGCACAAATCAGACACTGCAATCAAAGGCTGCTGCTGGACCATTTTATAGAATGGCTTCCACTAGTGGTGGATTCTTCACGGAAAACAACTGCCATTGCATCTGCACTTCAAAACTACTCTGAGGGTAACAAACGAAACAAAGCCCACTGCAGAGAGGATCTGTCTTGCCTTTCACATTCACTCCTACTTCTGCTGCTGCTTCGATGCTGCCACCAGACCCCACTGCAGCCCACGCTGCCCACATGACAGCTGGGGGGTGAAGAACACCTCTCTTTCTCTGCAAATGCTTTCCATGGAAATTCCTTCCATGCTGTGGCTGCCCAGGGCTGGAAGGGTGCTGTTGCCTGGTAATATTTCCTCGGAGCGGAGCGAAGACAGAAGGGAGTGACAGTCTCAAGGCATAATCCAACCACCAGGCAGGAGCAGCACTGAAGCAAGGGTATTATCGGATACTGTCCCACAACCCTCAGGCTGTGCCTCCCCCTTTCTCCTGGGCAGTTCTCCAGAACGCTGCAGCAGCACCTTTGGAAGCTGCTGATTTCCAGCCCAGCTCTCCTCACTCATGATGCAGCTTGGGCCTCTTACCCAGCTTTGCTGAGAGGATCATCTGCCAGGAGTTAGCTGAGCAATGCTGACTCTCCCTAGAGCATCTCCAGTGCGGGCTGGACATTTCCCACAGACCTCCATCCTGAAATGCCTGGAGGTGTTCCATGATGCCCAGGGATCAGGGAGGTGCACTGATGCTTGGAGCACATCTAGAGAAGACTGCTCTTGCATATCCTTGACAAGATCCCCAAACCATGCAAGAAGGACCTCAGAACTCTGGGCTAGGATGTCCAGGCAGAGCCGAGGGGCTGCTCAGTCTGTCAGACGAGAAGGGTAAGAGAAGTCTTGGATAAACTTTGCTGGACATGAAAGCTGGTCAAGGGAAGGGAGACGAAGGCTGGGGGCATGAGGCAGTTCCATCCATGTTCTGGGTGGGCTGAACAAAATTCCTTACTCCCTGTCACCCTGCCAGTCACAGCTGCCTTGGGTTTAGGAGCTGCCAAAAGCACTGAATCTGTGTCTCCTTTGCACTTGATAGCAGTATTCTTGGATGCAAATATTAGCACTTTACCCTAACCCAATTAATACCCAGTGTTCAGTCACAGCACTGATTAACATGTTGTTCACAGTGATTAAAACATTTCTTCTCCATTACCATACAGTTAAATGCTTGGAAGAGAGCTACACTTAATGGGATACAGGCAAGGTTGCAAATCATGGCTGTCACACTTGGGGAGGGGAAGGAAAAATCCAGCCTTTTTTCCTGCTTCTTCCTCTTCTTTTAGAGTTGCTAATTAAGGGCTGACTTTTTGGGCAGAGAAAGAGGGGGGTGGAGGATGGGGAAAAGGAACTTTAGGTAATTGAAAGAATCCAATTCATGCAAGTGCCCGACTGGTGCTAACCTACATCATTAAAGTTGCCAGCTAACAAACATCAAACACAGGCCAGTATTAATGAAGCAGATGTATTAATTTCCGATTTCTGAGAAAGCTCAGCAACTGGCTGGCTCGCCGGCTTCCTCTCCCTCTCCCTCCCTCTCCCTCCCTCTCTCCCCATCTGACAGCACTATTAATGATCTTTAATGCCCCACAGGCACTAATGGGTCCCGCTGGGAGTCCAGAAATACTGCAATTTGTATTGAGGATTTAGACATAACAAAAAAAAAAAAAAAAAAATGAAAAAAAAAGGAAAAAAAAAATAAAAGGAGCCCTCTGCTCTGGGGAGCAGGCGCTTGATCAGTCGCTTCCCCCTGTGGAATAGCACAACAGAATAATAAATGACAGCTCTGCGATTAAATCAAGCCTTCTGCTTTAAGTGCCAGAGAGTGTGTGATTGTCACTAACAATCTACTGCTTGTTAACACCGCTGGGCTATGAGCAAACAGCAGCCAACACTCCCCAGCCCCAGAATGGAGGCAGCCTACCTAGGACTTCATTTATCCACCTCTCCATCCTGAGGGGAAACAATTCCCTCTTGGGGTGGCTTGCGGGGGTGGCGGTGTGTCATTGTTATTGTTGTTGTTTTTAAATAACTTTTGTTATTCATTTATTGAAAACCTGAAGGGAAAAGCTGGGAAGGGGCAGGGGGGAGAGGAAAGCCATCTGCTGCCACATTCAACCAGGCAATTCGTCCTGGTGTATCTGAGAGCAGGACACGACCGAGCCCCCACTGATCCCACTCTGATCCCACACCAATCCCCCACAGATCCCCCATCTATGCTGGGACCAGGCACGACTGTGGAAAGAAAGGGATGTGTCCCCGTCCCGGCACACCGAGCCAGGAGCTCCCTGATTTTAGCAGTGGTCACAGCAATCCTTTCGTGTTCTCTAGTTAAGGACAAATTTGGTTCCTCACCCCACATCAATCCATTAAGTACCCGGCCAAGAAAACCCAACAGGCCTCATATCTGCCATAGATGCTCAGAGTGGCAACATGCAGACCAAAACAAGCCCTGGATAGTACAATATACACCCAGAGACCAAGGACCTCCTCCCATTCAAGTCAATCCCCAAACTCCCACCGAGTTCAAAGGAAGCAAGCCTTAGCCCCCAGGCTGTTTCTGAATGTGCCAACAGCTTGAATTATCTGAGCAGAATAATTATTTTTCTTAGCCAAGAGGCAAGGTATCCTGTCTCAGGGATACAAACTTCAAATATTACCCTGCTGTTTCACTTAGATGGAGACCAAAGAAAGGCACAACAGCTTCTTACAGTGGAGTTTTATGTTCAGATGGAAATATATCAGGGATAAGGCTTTAATTCTGACATTAGCTGTCCAGACATTTTCATAACACCAATAACATTTGGAATTTCATCTATGAAATTACTCATATCTTAAGCATTGTAGATTTATGGTTTAGATATAAAGAGACTTTTTGACTCCATCCGACAGAAGAAAGCAACAGATGGAGAGGAGGGCTGGGCAATAAAAAAAATCAGGAACATTCACTTTCCCCAAAACAATTCCTTAAAAATTGGCCTTCATATCTGCCTCCAGATGAAATGGAGATTACATACAATTTAATTACAAAGCACTTCTAGATGGGAATGGAATGAGTAAGAGTTTGGGTTTTAAACACTACTACTTGAATGTTTTTTGACTTCCTAGCCAGGCTGTTCATTTGACAGTGCAGGTCGGTGTGCCCGAACTGATACTCACACAGAGACATTTATTATGTTTCTCCTCTGCTCTCAGAGTTAGGCAAAATACCCTGAAGACCTATAATAAACTCATGATTTCTTGGAGGAACAATTTAGGTTATTTTTAAATGTAGATCTTAAAACTTGGAGGATTACTGGATGGGAAGATATCAATCAAGTGATTCAAAATGTCCATTCCCCTTAAGTGAGTGATGGATCTTCTTTCTTCTTGCCTGTCTTCTCCTCTTTTCTGTGTCAGTCACACAGCCCTGCTGCTATTCACACTTCATTCACAATCCTCTGTACCTATAATCTCTGTTATTTGGCTGTCGACTCCTCATGCCTCATTAGGCATGTTTGACACCTGCACCTAATACCTTTTCACTGGCAATGCAGGACAGCTTTTGACAAGAACAGATATTTTTCCACAATAGCTTTAAAGAAGGTCTTCCCAGTGTGTACCTTGTGTATTTTATGGGGTTAATGTGATTTTCCCCCCCCTTATTCAATAAACTTACATCTTATTCCACTCTCCTTGTTAGACACAACCGGATTTTCTTTGTCTTGGCCAAGAGCACGTGTGCACGTGTCTGGGAGAGGGGGAAGCAGCAAGAGCAAAGCAGCAATTTGGGCCAATGGGGCCTGCACTGAGTACCTCAATCAACACAAACGTGTGCACGTCTGTGTGTCTATTTTAAAATAGTATAAACCTAATTAACATGATAGCTTTTCTATATATAGGCATAGATGGCATTACTCCTACAAGAAAACCCTCTATTAATTGGACTTGAACTACTTAAAATAGAGCACTAAATTATGAGAATTCCTGGGCTAATAAATTACTGCACCACTCAAGAGCATGAAACTAATTCTTTTGGGACTGTAACTTGATTTGTTAAAGAGCAGTGAGTAGTTCCCCAATGTCATAAATGAGTTAAAAACCTCTGAAAAGCTACAGGGTCAGCAGAAGTCAAACATGATCCTGCACACCACTCCTGTAGTGAGGTCAGTGCTAATTGTGGGGTTCCCCCCTGGGAAGCACCACCCAAAATACAAGGTGTACACAAGCCCTGCTGGGCTGGGGGTGGGGGCTGACACACCTACACCAGCCAGGCCAGAGAAGTTCTGCAGGTAACAGTAAGTACCAAACAAGTTTGGAGGCCTCAGCATGAAGCTGTTATTTCTGACAATGATGACTAAAATATGAGGATAAAGGGGCGTTCCTCTCTTATACTGGTTTGGGGTTTTTTTTCAGTCTCATTAGAATAAAGATTGTAAACTGATTTTCCAACAACATTCAGCTTCTCTTTCAAAATCCAGCTCTGCTTGTGCTGTAACCTGAGCAAAAGAGCCCAGTGGCCCAGGGAGGTGGATGCCATCCCTCGGTGTCCCGAGCGCACCCAGGTTTGCAGGTACCTTCCCTAACGGGGCTGGGCTGCTCTACCTTGGAGAATGAGGTCTGCTTTCCAGAAACAATAATTTCAGTAGATGCCAAACATGGTTTTCCTGCAGCTGTTTTGCAGTTCTCTTTGGTACTTCAGACCAGCTGAAAGAAGTCAGGGCAGTCTGAGCACCTCCAGCACACGGCGATCTCAGACCAGGGATGCATGTTGCCTTTTCTGTTTTCTTTCAGATTATAGCTCTTTTGTTGTTGTTTAATTTCTCTTTCCAGTTCAGTGCCAAGGCAAATGTGAGGAAAGGTTGAAAATGGCAACTTTAGAATAATAATAACAAAAATAAAAAAATAAGCCGCAGGAATCAAACATAATGATTCCAGCCCAGTCCCTTCGCACACCGTGTGGCTGGGCCTTTAGAAGACCTCCCCTGCTATGTTCTTGTACAAAGGAAACTATCTGCTTCCCACATCTGGCATTATATTTGGCTGTCCTCACATTAAAATTAAATTCTGATAAAAATGGGCATAAAGGCACCAGGGTTAGTAGGAACCAGCTCGCAGCAGTATTGATGAGAACAGCTTGCAGCTGGAAGCCTGAGATAACACAGTTTGTCAGAACGCTGTCACACAGCTGCCTGCATAATGAGGGGAGGAAAAAAAATGCTCTTTCATTTGTTATCAGTGGAAATCTCTAAAAGAGATGCATCATTTAGAAGTAGCCTGACTAATGGTCAAGTTCTACAGGGATGCAGATGGGGTGTGGAAAATATTCCCCACCAGCAAAGCCCAAGGCTCCATCATCCTTAGCAACTCACACGCTGCTGCCAATGCAAGTGGACAGGCCAGCAATACCTTTTGCTGTATAAAATGGCATCTCAGATGCTGAGCTGGGTTTTTAAAAGGTGCCAGTGGTAAAATCCAGTTGTTAAAAGTGATTTTGCTTGGACTGTCACCCTCATGCCTCTCTTTAAAAAGCTACACACTTAGGGCATAGAGTCTCTCTTCATTTAGGATTAACTCAGACCAGCACAACTGCAGCAAAATCGCTCCTAATTTACACTGCTGGCAGGGAAGACTCAGACCCATAAATCTTTGGAAATATGTTAGGCACATTCTTGCAATATATAAATTTATTCAATTAAAAATAATTGTTTTAAAGCACCATTTTTCAATTCTTTTCCAAAAGGGGTCAGTACCTCAGAATTCCCAGCCAATTTTCCATGCTGAACAGAACGGAAAAGGAAGATAATGCACCCCAGGAGCTGCTGGAGGTGGCACCAAGGGTCCATCTAGCCCAGTGTCCTGCCAGTGAGTGCTGGAAGAAAACCTTCACCCACAGGCACCCACCATGGACCAGTTCATCATTTTTGTCCTCACCACCTTCGAACTCTCAGTCTGGGACATTCACAAAGGATTTAATCAGGCTCTACCAAGAATAGTTTCTTTGGATGGACAACACCAGGGCAGGAAGTCAAACAAGAAAGCCTCTCACCAATTCACTGCTGGCACAAGCCACACGTCTGGGTACAGAATATGAGCTGATCCAAACATTTCCGTGGGTCAGCTCAGGCTCTTTGTGCAATGTCACAGAAATAACCACCCAGAGCCCAGAGCACCTGCAGCAGGTGGAGAGCAAAGACTCTCCACTTCCAGCAGTGCATGAATTGTAATTTGCTAAACTGGTTTTGACAGGTAAAACGGGGTACATGAGACACAGAGGAGACAGGACATGGCACCGAAGATGCCAAGTATTGATCGTGACCTTTCACAGAGGAACACCTTGGTGGTGCAACCACTTGTCTGTGCAGTTAAAAGGCCAAGCAATGCTGAAGGTATTTTCTCTCCCCTTGCCAAATGTTAATCTGCACTGAGCAATTCTCAGGGACTTTACAGGGATCACAGCCTTCCACAGAAATCTCCTTCAGACCTCCACTGAATTGTGAAAAACAGTTTCTATGATTTAAAGGGAGTCATATGTATTATTTCTTCTGTCTCTCTCCATTTCTAAAGGCATCAGAGATGGTTAGGTGATTTTGATGTGTCTCTCCCCTCTCTTTACATTCCTCATGTGTTGCTCATTTTCTCCATTCCATTTGGGTTACAAGCCATCCTCTGTCATGTCCTGTTTCATGATCCTTTACCCTTGCACTCAGGATTGCTGTTTCACTTCAAAGGGGGTTTGTGTCTCACAGAGGAGGGAAACAAGGGCAGCTCCAGAAAACACTGCACTGACTACAAAGCTGCTACAGCAGCAGCAGAAGCCTTGCCCTATTCACACGTGCTCATTGGCTTCTTCAAACACTGGGATAATGAACAGTTCTGATTTTGAAAGGCTTTTTTCCTTGCTATCTTTCTAGGCCTTCTGAAAGATGGATATAGATTTGAGTTCATTTTACTTGCTTAAAATTTTTGGGCTTGAAGCAATCCATTTATAAAAAGGGAAATTAAGAGGAAAAATAGGAAAATGGCACATTAAAATAAGAAAGTGGCATGACTAAAACCGACTGTGGTTAAAGAGTGACAATTTAAAAGCAAAAGAAACAAAAGCTTCATATTAAAGGGAGGCAAAATTAATACAAATTCTAAATCATTGAAATTGCATCACAAAGATCCCCTCCTTTCAATCAAATCTTGCAGACACTTCCATGCAGGCCCCAAATTCATGGTATTCACCAGACTTTTCCCTCTCCTTGAGGGCACCATGAACGATGCCCTGACTCTCCAGTACCTCCCACACTTCTGAACAGAGCTGTGCTGGCTGTGAGAACAGTTTTAGGCTGTTTTATGGAAAAGAAGAACATACCATGTGCTTTTTTAGGGTTGCCCCCTAAAAAACCTCTTCCACCATCTATTGCACTCTCCTCAGCCTGCACCCAACCCATCCATGCCCCATGGGTGTCTCTGGTCCTGCCTTTGCCCGCAGACCTGACGGAGGGAGTGCATGGGAGAAATCAGGAACTGGGAGATGGGACTGCTGCTGCTGCTGCTGCTGAGCTTCACCTCTCCTCACACAGGTACCTCCAAAGGAAGGAGAAAAGGAGGGGGATCTGGGAGGTGTGCTATTCCAGCCTGGAGCAGGGTGCTGCTGGAGCTTCCTGCAGAGTCAGCACGGACATGCCCTGCTCCATTCCCCAGAGCAGAAAGTCCAAGGGCAACGTGAGCTCCCAGGACTGTCTGAGTTACTGTCCCGGGCGTTCTTCCCTCCCATGGAATTTCTATCCCGTAACTCTGAGATGTGCTGCTTCTCCCCATGACCAGAGCAGCTCTTGTTAACAGCACAGGCTGAGTGGTGTGCAGGGATGATTTAATGCTCCAGTGAGCTCCAGCTCTCACTCAGCCCCTCATCTGGGGACACAGACTCCTGCTTTCTCCCTTTGACACTGATGAATGTTGCTTTGGGGACCAAATGTGTGAAAACTGGATGGGAAAGGCACACAATTATCAATGTTTGATTTTTTAAAAAATGATTTCTGGGAGTTTAGTCCACCTTCTGCATCAATAACATGATCTGCCTGTAAAACACCTGCTGAGCACTGTGATCTGGTGGCCACCAGCCACTCCAGGCAGCCTTTGGGAGAACACAGGAGAGCAGAGGCAGGACTGTGATGCCCCTTGGCTGTGTGCAGGAATTCTGCAGAGCACCAGGGAGAGGATGTTGTTCCTTGCAGCTCCCTGAGGGTTATGGATTAGGAAAAGGGAAGCCAGATAAACCCTATCTCACTGTCCCCCCTGCCACTGACATTTGTCTGGTCTGAGAAAAACAAAGATTCTCATAGTGGTGGTGAATCCTCGGGTTTGGAGCAGTAACCTGGTCCTCTGTTCACCTGATTTTCAGTACTAAGCACATAGGTGTTAGCTCTGAAAGCTTGTTCTCTCAACCTGTGGGACTCCACACCTCCAAATCTCTGCCCTTTCTGCCTCACAGCAAAACAAATGAGCTGCTCCAAACATGCCCACCCAGGGCTAGAGGCAGACAGGTCCTGTGCCACACCACAGCTGGCTCCTGTGGCAGCAGGAACTCAACACAGCTCGAAGTTACCTTGGCAGCCATGATTTACAACAGTATTTCAGGGAATCTAATCAGAAGTGTGAATACTCCCCTCCTATCTGGCACACATCGTTGGCGTTCTAATTATTCACACATTTTGGCAAGCATTATGGTGTTCCCCTACCAAGCTCCTAATCCCTGCAGATCAGTTAAAATAAATGAAAGAGAGAATCAAAAGGCACTTAAAAATTCAACGGTTCTGTAAATGGGTTTGAACAGGCTCCAGATTATCAGTGGTTGCAGTTGACTAGCACTTAAAATTAGGCCCTCCCCTTCAACACACCTCACATTTCCCCTTCTCATTTAAAGGAACTGTCTGCTAGTCCCATTCCTGGAGGTACCAAAATGTCTGAATGAATAAAAAAGGAAAATATATGCACATCACCTACATTCAGCATCTACTGCAGAACGTGGAGGTTTGTAATCCCAATGTGAAGCTATTGACTGCAACGAGAAGAGATCCCAGCATGGGAAACAAGCACAGAATGCGGTAATTTGGGAGAACGTGGCAAACCCCAAGTTCTCCTTTTGTTATTTCTGCATGAAAGAAATGCCCCAACACCAGGGAATGAGCTGCTGTCTCACAAAAGCGATGCAACGTTGAGATCTATGCCATTTGCAGTCATTAAAAATGTATCTTCCTTCCCCTCGAAATATCTGCAGCAGAGCCTTCCCACGTGTGTTACCCTGTCAGGCAGCTCACTTTCAGACATTTCCCCAGCCCTCTTCAAAGCCACTGCTCCCAGTCCTTCCCTGTGGCCAGGCTGTCCCCCAGCCCACCCCCCAGGAAATCCATTCCCTGCCCTGATTCCCTGCAGCCCCCTGAGCCAGCGCTGCCCCTCACCCTCACCCTCCTTCCTGCATACAATTTTCTGCTCCAGCTGCTCTCCGTGACCCAGTAAGCAGAGCTGGGAATAAACTCTAACCTCTCCACTTCAGGTAGTTTAGCATTTATGTCTCAGAGCCAGTTTTCTGCCGGACCCACCGTCACTCACACACACACACATGCACATCTCTGCTGTCACACTTTTATATCTCACCGAGTTATTTTTCAGCCAGCTATTTATGAGAGAAAAGACTGCTTTATATTGCACAGTTCTTTTTCCTTCTCCCTTACTTGGTCCCAGGTGCCTTGTATAACTGTGATGCTTTTGTTGCTGCCCCGGCATCATCCCAACACAAACAGCACCCACACATGGCTATTTATTAAAGACTCCCACCCTTTACGTACCTCTGCGAGCAGAGGAAACACCAAAGGAGCCAGATGTTGATGTTTCACATGTATGGAATAGCACAGGACAGGTCAGCACCTCGAAATGACTCTTTTTTTGGTGTCACCATGGAAATGAGCCAAGGTAAATCTCCACATTCCATACACTTGGAGGGACCCCTAGGAAAATGCAGGACTAAAAGCAAAGGGGAAGTGCTAATAAACCCACACGTGAATGAGACTGTAGTAAAAAGAATGTTTCCATGCTTATGTGCAGTCGGCAACAATGAGAGGCTGATTTCTTATCTGGTGTAAATCAACACAGTCTCATTAAACTCATCAGGATTGTGCAGGTTTACACAGAAGGAGGATGTGGAGGGTGGCATGTCCATTTCCACTGGGTAGGAGACAGAGGTGGAAATAGCTGGTCATGCAACAGCAACAGCAGTTCTAGTTCACTGGTAGCCTGTTCTAGAGGACAGGGAAGAAGGAAAGCAGAAAAAATGGAAAGACGAGATGGAGGAGAGGGGGAAATGTGAGTGAGGGACTGACAGGAGTGTCTGAGGGCTCCTCCCTTACGCTCCATCTCCTCGGCACTCCTCACACAGCCCAGTCTGGCAGTTCTGGTTGAACACATCCACTCAGTGACAAAGAGTTACTCACATAAATGCCTTTTGCTTGAGCACTGAATCTTTTGAAATCCTAGAAAAGGCATTAATATATATTCATACGTATTTACAAGCAATTTAATTATGAGGTCAAATACTGCTGGGTACATCTGTCAGGCTTCCATGTGCACAGTTTGGTTAGTCAACAATTTTCTACTTTTATTTTTAGCATTATTTAGACCTCAGAGGTCCATTGTGTCTGGCTCAACAGAGCTGGAACATTAAAACAGAGGCTTTAGGCACTTATGGGGCCTCAATGACACAAGTTTTAAGAATTCTCTGCCCCATACCTAAGGCTGTAGCATGTCGTTGCAGGCTCTAAGCTGACTTTGACATGAAGAAAAGCCAAGGGAACAACATGGGAACAACAAGGAAAAAGTGGCAATAGTTGGAGGGAAGCCACATGGAAGAAGGAGGGAGCAAGTTCCCATTATTGTTACCCAAAGGCTCCATCTTTGTGGTCTTACTCAAATCCACTGAAAGCAGAGTGCAGTTGGGAAAACAGCAGTTCCTTTTTCTCTGGTCTTCGAAACCAAATGACATTATTTCCCTCTTGCAGCTTGAGCAAGGCCAGCAAAAGCCCTGGAGCTGGTGTGCATTCCACATTGTGTGTGCTGGTTAATCCAAAAGCAAATGATTGTGTGTCCCCAGGTCTGGGATGAATTACTGCACAACAACATTCCTCATTTATGAGCGCAGTCAAAACATTAAGGAGATTGAAATTTTCTTTTTAACATGCACTCAACTTTAGTAGACCCCTTCATAAACTTGTTTTGGAACGATTTTTTGATTGTTAGCAACAGAACAAAGTTATCTAGAATATGTCTGTATTCAGATTGAGTCTCAATAGATTTTTAGATAAGACAGATTAATGACTTGTATTTATATGGCGGCTCAAAGTGTTTCACAAATATTGATGAATTAAAGCCTCCTGACAGACTCCCAAGCAGGACAATGTTAACATCCCCTGTTTGCAGATGAAACTGTAAACTCTGTCAAGATATACTGAGAGATTAAATTATTTGCTTAGGGTCAGAAAGTCACCACCAGCACTCTGGAGTCACACACTCTTCCCTCACCAAAACACACTGGTCACATCAGAATGGGCCACAGGCACAAACATCCAGAAACTCTGACTTCACTCCAAGAGAGCACCAGAGTATTTACAGGCCACAAGAATGGAACTTCTGCTCTTGTTTTTCCTCATTACATCCTATTTCGTCTGCAAACAAGAATAAAAAGTAAAGAAGAGCAGAAATGAAATCAATAAATTAATTCCCAACTTGGGCCTGCTGAACAGCAGTTGGGCTTATTCACACCCTCTGTGCTGGCACCAACAGCACTCCGTGACCTGCCCTCCTATAGGATACATGGATGTAAACTGGAAAAGTCTACAGCTCATAACACATAACTGCTTGTACCTTTAGTGTCTTAAAGCTCGGCACCTTTATGTCATAAATGATTCCTTATCTAGCAATAATGGATTGTAACATGCTTTCAGGGAGAAAAAGGAAGAGGAAGGAAAAAAGCCATGGTGCCATTTGACTAAAAATGCAAAAGTATTCACTGGATGCACCGCAATGTCCTGTGAGTCTGAGTGATTCTGGGACTGCCCTTAGTAGCTGACAAACAACAACTAAAATCACACCACTGGCTGGACAAAGGGCACTTCCAGCACACACGTGGTTCTTTGTTGGATGGTTCTTGCCCTGCTATTTTTACTTTGCATTGCCTTTGGTCACCTGTGCACATCCAGATGTGCTCACTCCACTATCCCCTGCTCTCTGCCTCCAATAAACAAAGGATATTGAACCAGAGAGAAAGGAACTCTAATCATGGCAAAAGGTGCATAAAGACCTTACAAAACTCACCTAAGAAGAAATTTAAAAGCGACTGGTGTGAATCCTGGCCTGCTATAAGCTGAAACCACGGGAGGGAACCAAACATCTGGGCCCCATGCAGTGTGAATGGATGCGCATGTTTTATTCCAGGCAATCCTCACAATTAGAGATCCCACGTGCAACTTAGGGCAGTGCACATGCTATGATGTGGCAGCAATGGAACAGACTGAGCAGAGAAAACCCCAAAGGTTCTCCCAGGCAAAACCCAGGAGAGTCCCTGGGACATTCCCATGACTGCAGAACTCTACCCAATGCTACCTGAGGCTTCACACAGCTGGGGCAGCACCCAGAACCAGGCTCCAAAGCTCCCCTCTCTTTGGGGACAGTTACATGGGAATCTCTCTCTGACCACAGAGCTGTCTCACTGCACAGCAGCAACAGCACCTCTCTTAGAATCATAGAACCACAGAATGGTTTATGTCGGGAGGGACCTTAAAGATCATCTCATTCTACCCCCTCGCCATGGGTAGGGACACCTCCCCCTAGCCCAGGTTGCTCCAAGCTCCATCCAACCTGGCCTTGGACACTTCCAGGGATGGGGCAGTTTTGTGAAGGATCCTCAGCGTAGGAATCCCTTCCTCTGACACTTTATGCTCAACAAATGGGCTGGATCACAGACCTGGCAGCACTTTTGGGCAGAAGCTGCAGATTCAAAGCCCTGCTTGCCTCTCATTCTACGTGGGATTTTCTTTTCTTCTTTTTTAACTTAGCAAATGCCGAGGTGCACTCTCATTTTTGATTTTAATAGCTAAAGATATGCACGCAAAAAGCATCCTAATTACTGCTTTCCTGGCAGACGCAGCCATTTCCTTGGGTTTTTATTGCCATTAGTTTTCCTCACCGATTTATCCTTAGCTACTCTCTGCGCATCTCCCTCGCCTCCCCTGAGCCCTTTCCTCCTCGCTTCTCAAGGCTTGTCAGCACGCCTCCGATCCCCAGGAGAGATTGAAGGCCTTGTAAAACCCACTGCGCAAACAAGCATTCCTGTTCATTTATCACATTTAGCATGCGCACTTCCACACTCATCAAACCCGAGCCTGAGCTCGCTAAGTCATTTCCCTCTCCCAATTACAAATTAGTCCATTAGGCTGTCTGCAGTAGGCCCTCTGTTGCATCTTGGTAATGGCTTCTGAGATTTCCATCATAATCGTAATGGCTCCCTGTGCAGCCATGAGGGCAGATGGAGGCCGCTCGTGGGTAATGAGGTATCACACTACCAAAGGGCACAGCTCTGGGCTCATTATTTAGTCTTGGCTGTTTTGTGAAAACAACAACAAAGGTAAAATGCTGAAGGGAACACTTTAGCATATTAAATTAACACTTCTTGAAATTTCTCTCTGTAAACATGCCATATTTTTTCTTTATGAAACGTCCCATGTGTCTGAGCGTGCGACGTGAGGGAGGAGGGAGGAGGGAAAAGGGACCGGAGACGGTGTGTGCTGCCACGTCCTGCCCATGGGCAGAGCCTGTCCCTGCGGGCACCGAGCTGGGGACAACAGGGACAGCCCTGAGAACTCGGCTGGGCACGGACTGGCAGAGGGCTCGGCACACTTGGCCCTTCCCCTCAATCCCACCTGTGTGTTCATTTGGGAGCTGTTGGGCACCGACCACCTCAGCTTATCTGAGCTACCTCTGAAGGCACCATCTGCCAGGGATGGACCTTCTGGGCACCATCTCCAAGGGATGGATCCTCAGGGCAACAATCTGCAAGGAATGGATCTTCTGGGCACCATCTCCAAGGGATGGATCCTCAGGGTAACAATCTGCAAGGAATGGATCTTCTGGGCACCATCTCCAAGGGATGGATCCTCAGGGCAACAATCTGCAAGGAATGGATCTTCTGGGCACCATCTCCAAGGGATGGACCTCTTGTGGACGTGAGCTGGGTCGACTGTCTGGGACCAATTGCCACTGTCCCTTCCAAAAGAGCAGCCAAGGCTGGATAATTCTGAATACTCCCAAAGCTGTGATCATCCCTAATGAAGACAGCACCCTAAGAAAAAGCAGAGACAGCCCTGTGCCCACCTCCACCTCCACCCCCAGCAGCCCAGAGCCCGGCACGGCACCGCAGCCTCGCTCGCACCCAGGCACGAGGGGCCCGGCAGGCAGCTTATCTCAGAGAGGAGTAATGTTTAAGACAAGCAGGTTAAAATCAATATCAATTAGACACTCTTTGAACATTGCTGCTCTCTTTAGATTTTGTCTATTGGATGTAAACTGTTGCTAATTTGACTTTGTTCCCAGTGGCACAATAGTGTTCAAGACACCAAATCCTACTGCGGGTGGAAGTTGGGGACAGTAGAGACAAAGGCTCTCCCTTCTCACTGGAGCTGGGCTTCCTTTGTTTTCCATGTCATTTTTTTTCACCCATCTGAGATCAGGAGACAATAAACAGGCAAGTGGTAGAGCTTAATGTGGGTGGAAGAGGAGATGAGGAACAAGAGTGGGGAGGGGATGGGAAGTTTCTGTCCCTCTCCTCACACAACTCAACAGCATTACAAGAGTAAATCTGCAGGAGAATGAAAATGTCATAAATGTCTTTATAGGTCTGGCACCTCATGGAATTTGCCTAAATGTCAGCCAAGCATATCCAGGGAAGAGGCAAATCAATCTGTGCAGGGAAGGATTTTTACACATCTTGCCTCTCCTGCAGGATGTATCCCTGCCTGTGACCGGAGAGCTGGAGGTGCAGCTCCCACTGGGGAGGCAAAAACAACCTAAATATTTCAAGATACTTCCTCAAGTCCTCTCTGAAGTCCTGGTGGCACCAGCCGTGCTGTCTATGCTGAAGCACATTTCTAGATGGCAGATAGCGAGTGAATATTGAAAAACATGTTTCACGTGTGAAATACTGTTTGGATAGGAAGGAAAAAAGCAAGGCGAGCCAGTGATTCTGTGAGGTAAGAGGTGTGCAAATCCAAAGTTAGCAGGTGGATTGCCATCCAACTCTGCTTTGGTGAGCAGTAAAACACAAATTTATGAGCTGGGTTTTGTTAAAGTCGGATATGGATTTTTGAAAATGAAAAGGATGGATGGGAGGACGGCAGTGAGACATTTAATCAATGTCATAAAAATGTAACATTCATTGGTCTCCTAAAATGAAATTAATAATCTGTGTAGAAGTATCATTAGGAGATAAGTGACATTTTTAGGCTTTGATTTGTAACTTGTAACAAATCTTACTTCCACATATTTCAAACATTCTTAGCGATATCCATCTTTATTAAAACATACCAAAACCTTTTCACCTCAGCTGGAGTGGCCCATCAAGCATTTTTTCCCCAGCATAATATCCTTAAGTAAAAAGATACATTATCAGGCACAGACTTCGCAGTAATGAAGGCAGGAAGAGACATGCTCCGTACCGTATTCAAATTAAATCAGGGATTTCAATACTCCCTGATTATCAGGGAGTCTTGTCTTTCACTAATAAATTTCTCCTTCATCCCAGGCAGAGGCTGTCTAAGCTCTCTCTGAACTGATCAGACATTTCATTGTGTGCAGGAGGGCAAGGAGAAGGTGTGTGCGTGTGGGGAGGAGGAGTGTGGGGCGGGGGATACAAAATTAGGCAGGTTTGCCCGACAAATGACTGGAGATACCACATGAAAAGGTACAGGAACACAAATCTGATTCACATGCCCTGCTGAATTTAGAAGGATTTGGGGGAAGGAGTAGCTAATATACAGAGGCTTATTCTCCTTACATTTAACGTCAAGGCATTTTGCATCAAAGTATTTTCATACATTTTAATGGAGCTCCCTTTGATTTGCTCCAGCTGAGGTGAGAAACTGGAGTCCAGGGTATGGATTATTAGTACAGACAGGAGGAGAATGACACCCTTCCTGCCTCCCCTCCTCTCCCCTCGCCTTTTTAAATATAAGGCACACAAGAGCACCAGGAAAGATTTATCTTTTTCTTAATTAACAACAGAATCACAATCGACTCGTGCAGCTGGGAGAGTTTGCATCTTTTCTTCGTGGATCCCTGTCAAACATGTTCTAATTAAGCTGTTTCTGTTTCCATGGTGGGCCACGAGGAGGCTGACGGCAGGGAGAAGTTGGGGAGAGTTATCAGTGCACACGTTCAGAAGTTACAGAGATAAAGGACAAGCCCCATGTTGTGGCTGTGACAACAATAACAGAGGCAGTCCCTGTGGAGAGCCACGTGCTGGAGCCTGGCACATCGTCCTTGCCTCAAAGAGAATCCAGGACGAACAGGGACGGCAGATAAAGGCAGGATCACAATCCTATCTGCACACGGAAACTGAGGCACGGGGAGATGGGATTCTTTGCCCAATATCACAAAGCTGCTCTACATCAAAATCAAGTGGTGCACCTAATTCTCCAAAGTCCCAGTTAAGTGCCTTAATCAAAAACTGCTTCAGGGCCTAGAGAGAATTGTCCTGTATATTAATTATCCTTTACATTTGAAGAGGCACTAGGAAAGTGCTCTTGTTTTTACTTCTAGGCCAACTTCCAAAGGGTCCCACTTAATAAAACATTCAAAACTTCACAAGGGATTTCTGGCCAATTTTGTTACCGCCTTTGATTCTAATTGTGTTATCCCATAATTGCTCTGGCACGTGACAAAAGGACATGTTTCTTTTATTTATACAGCTGAATCTGTACAAATTTAGTATCCACGTCTGAGGGAATTTGGTGACACTGTGACACTGCACTGATGTCCTGCTCTCACCAGCCCCATTTGGATTCAAACTGCCAATTTAAAATAAGGGGTCAGATAATATACGTCATCACAGGAACTATCTGACCGTTCCCAAATATCAAGATGATATTATTACATGTATCCAAGGGCTTTGGGCTCCCTGGTTTTTCTTAGGATGGCTAAGGCTGCAGATCTGCAGGTCTGACCCTGTTCAAGGCCAGGGGTTTGATTTGGATGATCTCTGTGTGTCCCCTCCAACTCAGGACATTCTGTGACTTTATGATTTGGAACTATTTTGCTCACAGGAGAAAACCACACATTGCAGTATACACGGACATGTCTACAATAATCACTCTCACACCTTCCCCAGCCTTGGGCTGTCTGTAGCCTTCACAGCTTCTGCCTGGGCTCACCTGGCCACGTCAGGAATGTCACAGAACTGACTGCAAGGGGACACACACCAGCTCCAGAATGTCACAGAGGACAGGCAGCTGTCCTGTCTCCTTCCCTGCCTCTGAAGTTCCCCCTATTGACAGGTATTGAATACAATGACTCCATAATTCCCACTATATCCCCCTATTGTCATTTCTGCCTACCTTGCTTTCCACTGAAATTATTTACTGAAAGGAAAACACAAAGGCCCCTCCCTTTGAGAAGGTTAGGTCTTTGCTCAAGCCCACAGATTTTAACCTCATAAATATTCCCAGCTATAAGATCTTATTAAGAAGGTATGTCTCCCAAGAGCATAAAACCATCAAGCTGTAAATTTTATTTAATTTCCCATGAGATTTCCTAGCCTCATACATATAATTAGAGTGCAGTATAGAGCACTTTTTGTGTTTTGTCAATAAATCACTGGGGAACAATCAACGTTTAAGAGGACAAGCTTTAATGATTTTTCAGACCCCTAAGCAATCATGCCTGCTACAGTGGCAAGCTGGTCTTTAACTTTCTCTAACTAGGATTGTGGACTGTAATGTTAGAGAGGGTCCCAAACACTTAATCCTATTAGACTCCGCAGCCCAGACAATCATAGCTTATACCCCAGGGACATATTGATTTTGATTTGGTTGACAGATAAGACCAGCCAAGCTACTGTAGGCTATGCTTTATTAAGTGTTTACAAATTAAATATCTTAAGGTCTGTAACAAGCACAGCTCTGCAGCACAGAGTTTGCAATTACCTGTGCAGCTGGACAGGGGATGACTCTCCATCAATCACCCAGAGCACATCTCACAGCACCAGAAGCACCATGTGCTCAGAGGGCCCAGCCTGCTCCTTGCCCAGGAGCACACAAAGCCTCTGAGCTCCATTTCAGCACAGCCTCTGAGGGACTGAGATCTTCCTGCAGTGCTTTGGTTTGGGGCAAAATATCTCAGGAATGTCTCTGTCAGGAGGAACTCATCAGGGCATATTTCAGTGTTGAGCCTTGACACAAACCCTGCCATATTTTTAAAAAGCCACCACTCACCATGCTTATTTTGCCCTCTCTATGCTTTATCTTAACTCACAAACTGAGTATCATTTCCATGCTGCTGCCACGGCCTGTATTTCTTCTGTCTCACTCAGCTTGCCTGGGTACTCTGCGAAGTTCCCCCTGGCACAGTGTAGGCAGAGACAAACTATTCTTTCACATGCACATTGTCTGTGACTTTTGGAAAGATAATCTCACTTTGTTGGGTTTTTTTTAAAAAAAAGAAGAGGTAGATATGGTAGATGATTTAGAGAAAAAAATGCATACAATCAAATTCTTTCTTGCATGCAAACCATAAAATAACTTTTACACCTGGGAGAGCTGAATGAGTATATTTGTGATTCGGCATTATTTTACCCTTGACTTTGCACCGATGTCAATGACAGGAGGAGAAAAACAACTGTGGAGAATTGGATGCAAAGAATTCATAAATTTGCTGAAAGGAAATCTCTGAAAAAAAGAGAAATTGCCTTCCCCAAGCACACCCCGTGCCTGGCAGCACACACAACTCCTTGGGTCAACAGCCAGGACGGCGTTTCTGTCCCCTGAATTACCCTTGTGATCTCAAGTGGAAAGCAGCTTAGAGGCACTGAATGCACATTAAACACTCGAGCTTTTCGTTGTATAATTTGATAATCACACCAACTACACTATCAGGCAAGAGTCTCCCAAGTACTTTAAATATGTTAATGAAGCAAGATTTTATCTATAGTCTTATACAGCTTGCACAAATCTATAAATAGGCTTATCTCAGGGTTATTGCTGTTATAAATTAATTATGGAAATGTCAACCAAATCAGGTACATGCCAAAGGAGTAATGGGGAGAGCAGTGATTTGCAACAGAAGACTCAGATACTGGGTGACCTGCATGAAGGGTTCACAGCCCCTGGCAGCAGTCCAGGGGCTTCGGGGGAATTTAACCTTGAAGAATACACTTAAAATTGGTTTTCATATGAGTAATTGACAGTGGCTGAAGAAGTGGACTGAGTTAGGGAAGAGTTATTGCACTGTTTTCTGGTAGGATCTCATTCCTTAAGTCAAAATTGCTTCTTTTTAGGCACTGGGAGCTGCAGAGTGAAGGGTTTGGGGTTTTCTGGGGGAGGAAAGGGAGGGAATGGAGATGAGGGGCCTTGGTGTAAATTACTGCCTTTACTGAACTGTGCCAAAGCCGTGTCTAGGAACAAAACAAGGAAAATCCCAAGCAAACAATTATTGTTTTCACACTTGGATTTGAATATCTATTTGTTTTAAGGACAAAAACAAAAGTATGTGACTCCTGAAAATTGTAAGAAGTTTCAAATGCACATCTAACCCAAACTGCATTCTAAAAAGGATGAAAGATCTGCCAGAGCACAACAGCTACTTAGGTCCTAAATGCCATATTACTTCTATTTTTTCTTTATACAGTGATTGGACCTGTGAACTCTGGCCCTGGATAAGGACCCTTGTTTTATCAGCTGTTCCACAACCTGAACAAAAGATCACACATGGTCAAAACATCTAGAATTCAAAAAGGAAACATTCTTTATATAGTTAATGCCTATTATCTTTTTACTTATTCAGAAGCCACCTTTAGATTTCTTTTTAAATTTCAGCTTTTAGCATTCTTATAAGAGGTTGATATCATTGTTGAGGCACTGATAAGGAAGAAAATAGAGTATTAGTGAATGAAATACCACATTAGAATGTGCCAGCAATGCTGAAGCGTGTTAAAAGTCTATGCATATTGTCTCAGTTCAGAAAGCTCAATGCAAAATGCTGTTGATTATATACAGCTTTAAAAAAACCCCAAAAAACAACAAACCACCACCAACAAAAACAACAAAAAACCCAACCAAACAAACAAAAAAACCCCACCCATTTTGACAGTGATGAGCATTGGCAGTGTTTGAGTCTCCAGTCCTGTTCTGCTACAGCCAAAGTTCTTACAGAACTCATCCCCAAGAGCTTGTAAAACCCAGAATGTCCTTCACCAGGAATTGAGATATTATTCTGGGTAGCAGAATTCTGTCTCCCAGCAAGGATCCACTTCTGTGTGGCTGAAACATAGATAAATTGGTGAAAGAGGCTGCTTCTAGAATATCAACTAATCTCAGCGTACTTGTAGACGCTTTATTTTTGTGGCTACATCAATATAAATGGATTAAAATGCTTTCTATTGCCTGCTAGGACACGGTGCTTTAGCTGGTCAATTATAGATCTGATTGTAATGATCTGTGGGCTAAATATTACAGCTCTCTGCCCCTAAACAGGAGCTACAGAGAGTGGCCAATGCAAGGATAACCAGACCCACCCTTTGCCAGGCGGGTTTGTGTCTCACACCCAGAGCCCACCTCCAATACCTGGCACCAACCAGAGTCCCACACTGTGAGGCTCGAGATGCTGCACAAAATCCCAGGTTGCTAAAGGGTTTCCCTCTCTGAGCTGGAGGAAAGCACTACCAGGCAGGCAGTGTCCCACAATATCAGTGTGAAGGGAGAAGGTGACTGGGAGAAGGGCACTGAGATTCCCTTCGTAGCATCCATAGTGCCACAGTTCAAAGTGGGAAGACAAAATGTCCAAAAACCTGATTATTGAACAGGGTCACAGAATATTCTGAGTTGGGAGGATCATCGAGTCCCATTTTTAAGGGAATGGCCTGTATGGGGAACAAAGCTGTGACCTTGGTGTTTTTAGTACTGTGCTCTAACCAACTGACCTAAAAAGACTTTTCTTTTACGTTTTTCCTATTTAAAGCCTTGATTGCATTCACAAATTTCTGCTTTTTCAATATTCTCAGCCTTGAATCACAGAATATTCTGAGTTGGAAGGGACCCACAAGGATCATCAAGCCCAACTCTTAAGCAAACAGCCCCTTCTGGGATTGAACCTGCAACCCTGGCATTTTTAGCACTGTGCTCTGAACAACTGAACTAATCTCAGGATTTAATCTCACAGCAAAACATCATGGATTTTCTTCCTCTTATCTCTAATTCAGACATGGATGTAAGACATGAAAGAAAGAGGGCAAGTGAAGGAAGGATTGTTCCACAGGCCAGGAGGCAGAAAGGATAAAGTCATCAACAAGCCATTTATGGCCTATTTCCATTTGGGTGGATTTCTCCTGGGTGCCACAGGAGCAGCACAGCACCTGCACACTGTTTAAATACAGATTCAACCTCCGAAATCTGATGGAAACAACATTTAAGTGGTACTTAGACTCCCTTTTGGCTCTCTGCACTTAAAGAACCTCAACCATACCCCTTGGAAGACAAAAGCTCAATATTCTGACTTAAATGCTACTCAAGAGCAGGGAATATGCTGTGAAATTCTGCACTGCAGCATCTGCTACTGGTCTTTTCCATAAAAATTAAAAGCTATATTGCAGACATTGAATTAATATCTCCTAACTGCTTAATAGATAGATAATGGAGTCAAACTCTCAGTGAAAAAGTCACAGCATGAAGCAATTTTCTACAGATGAAGTTTGGTTTTAAGGATCTTCACAAAATGCTTAAATATCCTGAAAAGTAACTTCTAGATTTCTAAATACACCTACTCATTTCCCTGCAATGGGGTGATGCACACCAGCACTCCAAACAAAATCTGGATAAAGCTTGTGTGGTTCCTCCAGAGACATTGGGGGAGGCACAAAATAAACTAAATGACCTCTGGTCAGCAAATGGTCAACCTTTCATTCCACCTCTACACATTTCTTTTTCCTTGGAGCCTCCAAATCTTTGAATAAACTCCAAAATATTTGTGTACTGCATGAGAGAGTCCCCACCACCATGGTACATGTGGCTCTTAAATCCATTTCCAGCTCCTAGAAGTGTCACAGGACTTGTGGATGACAGCAGGGAAGATTCCCTGTGACCACTTTCCATCACCTCCTGCCACAGACATGGGATGCAGGTTCCCATTTGCTGCTGTCCTGGGGTTGTATCCTCGTGGCAATCTTTCCGGGAATAAGGGGTGATGCAAGATTCAATGAGTCTGGAAATAGTGATTAAAATAGCACCTCATACTCATGATGTCCCCATTTACAGTTCCTCAAGTTTTACCTAGGTTGAACTGGGCAGACATATCAGTGCAGAGACTGTGTGGAGACTGATTGTCCCCCGTTCTCCACGACCTGGTCACAACTACTGCTCATAAACAGCACAGGGATTTGCTAAATAAGCAGCTCCAGGGCCAGGCCATTAGGGCTTATCCAAAACAGGCTAACGAGTGCTCTGGTTACATCCTGGAATTCATAAAACTTTTGAAAGTGTTATATTGGTCTTATAAAAGTGGAATGTGTGTGTAGTAAATTCTAAAGATGTCTACATGTGGAGTATTTCACGTGAGGCTGTGGAAAAAGCTTGTCTTGCCCCCCTCTTTTCTGGCAACAAACAGTATTGATGGATAATGGGAAGCAGAGGAGCCCTGTGCACCAGGGCCCTCAAACTACATCAAAATAAGGGATCAGCCTGAGGCTGGGAAGAGTGAACTTAATTATAACAAATCCCATGGGCAGCACAAACCTCATACCCAGCAGAGAACGGAGGAAACAGGGGAGCTCGAGTTGTGATATCCAGGTGCTTCCATGTCCTGACCCAAACCCACTGAAAAGAAAGATTTCACTGGGCTTTGGGTCACATTTTGAGCTTGTACAACTAGGCTTGTGCTGCCTGGGGACATAATGAAGGATTAATATTGCTGCTGACCTGGCTGATGGAGAGGAAGGAATGACCCAGTATCTTCTTCAAACTGGGGCCTGAATGAACAGTGGTCAAAGACCTCTGAAAAGGAAAGGAGTTGTCTTTTCCATCTCTTATGGTAAGGGAGGACCACATGGATATTTATCCAAACTAGGAAAGGGTGAAATCCCTTCTATTCTTTTCAGAAAACTACAGGTGAAATGTGTTTCCCTTATGACTCTAAGACTAGCAAGAAAAACGCAATGAATAAATATGAAATGTAGAAAGAGGGAAGAGTCCATGCTGTTGCACCATAGCAAATGAGGTGACTTAAACCTGGTATTTTCCATTAAAAACACACTTATACCATCTCTGAGAAAATATAGATCACTGTCATTTAGACCTTGCCAGCAGCTCTAAAGGAATGTCAAATTATCTGCCTTGAAATTAAATAAAGACTGTCCTGAGGCAGAAAAAGAGTCCAAGGATGAAGAAGAGACAGAGTCCAGCCAATCCACCATCAAGCCTATCCCTGAGGATGGACTCTGTCTCTAGGCACATGCAGACATCCTGGAAATGTAAGAAGATCCATCTGATCCTCAACAGGTTCATAAAGCCATTTTATTCCCTTTATTCCCCCAAAAGCCACAGCCAGCACTGTGCTACAACTGGCCAACCATGTTCTAATTAAGCAGTGGGAGTTTCAACAGACTATTTCCTGGGGATTAATGACCAACAGAGAGGCAGTTGATGATCTGAGGCCCATTAATGCCAGTTAGTCATTAATCCTCAGCTCTACCCTGCATCCAAGTCATTACAGATATTATTAGACTGGGGTAAGATTTCTTGTGTGGATGCCTGTTATTGGTTTGAGTGCCTGACGTGGCTGTTGCTGGGCTTTGCTCCTGCTTATAAGCTGAGGGACTGCCAGGAGGAAGCAACATTTCTGATTATGAAGGTTTAAGCCTCAGAACACCAAACTTCCTCTCTGAGTTCAGATAAGCTCCCTAATCTCCCTGCAACTAAATTACATCACCTTGAAAGGGAAAAAAGGATTACCTATTTACAGGAGATGCAAATAAATCATCAGAAATGTACACTTCCACTTGTCACAGCATCACACTGTTTACCAACCTCACACTTTGCTCCAGAAATGATTAAAAAATAAAAAAGACAAAAAAGGCTGAGAAGAAGGAATGGCTGAAGGCCAGTGACACAGGGCGAGGTGCAGAGCAGCCCCTGAGGTTTGGTACCCTCTGTGCCACCAAACAGACCAGCTGAGCCCGCAATGCTGGTGAGGCAGGATCAGCCTGGGATGAACAGGGAAGAGCAGTGGGTTTAGGGATGCTCAGGGAAGCAGTGTCTACAACCCCCCCGTGGCAGTGTCCCCTTGGAGGAAGCACACGTGGGATGTCCCAGCCTGAGCCTTTTGCTCCCTTTGCTGCTGAAGATCTCCCCTGAAATGAGGAGTTGATTCATGCCCAGGTGGTTTATGCTCACTGCAGGTTTTGTGGCACCTTCCACAAGAGCAGCAAGGGCAGTGGCAAGTTCCAGCTAATCCATCTGGCTGTATAAAGTTGTTATTATTATTAATTCTACTACTATTGCTGCTGATGTATAACAGACACAGCTCCTCCATGCTCTGAACCACATCCCTGTCTCCTGTTGCCTATTAATATCCTCTGCATATGTGACATTGCCCGTCGGAGGAGGCTGTCACTCCTTTTTCACTCACTTGCCTTGCCCTGTCACTGGAGAATATATTCTTTCCTGCTAAAATCCCAATAATAATCCAGGTTACACATTATTTGAGCAGAGCAGACAGACAAAGATGGAAGAGTAAGAAGAACCAGCAACCATTTTATGTCTTTGAGCATGTGTAATAAAAATATCTATTAACTCCAGCACACAGGTCGGATTTACTTTAATTACAATATTGGAAGCAGAAACACCTGAAAGAGCAGTGTCACATTTGAGATCAGGCTCCCCCTGCCCCGAGGAGAGCGAGGTACTATTGATCAATGCCCTGCTGCAGATGGGGGTGCTGTTCTGATCCATTGGCCAAATCACTGTGAGAGCAGGTAATAAGTTGCACAGGTATAAACTGCCCCCAGCACTCTGGTATGCAGACAGGTTCACCTCACATAAGAATATTTGCAGCAGTGAAAAAAAAAAAATCCAATTAGTGTCTAAAAATCCCAAGACACGATACTACTTGGGGAAAGAAAAAAAAAATAGGGGAAAAAAATCCCCTCTGAGGCTTGATACCTTGACAACCAACAGGTAATATTTTGCTTTTATTGTCTACAAAGTAATGAGAAAGTGAGAGGAGCTGTGAGTGTGGGTGCCTGAGTGAGCTGCTTTACAGCATGGCTAAGGCATTGCAGGGTGCAGTAGGACTTACACCTCCTCTTTTAAGGTCTCCCAGTGCTTTTTGATGCCAACCACTGCCAGCTCCTCCTCTGGACAAGGGCAGTCACCAGTGAGCTGGTTCCCTGCCCAGCACCCACCACATGCTGCAAGCCAGTGCTTCAGGGGAGAGAAAAATCCCACACACAGCCCCTACCACAGCAGAGCAGCTGCAGAGTTCCCATGGGAATTTCCTCCTGGACCTCTGAAGAGCAGTTTATTCCCAATTCATTATTAATCTTCCATCTGTCATCTCCAGAAAGGCTGGGGTGTGCTGTGCTGGCCCGAGAAGGACAAGCAGCTTTCCCAAATGCAGGTGGGTGGCAGGTGATGGAGCTGTCCCACTATGGCCCTTTCGGATCCACCTGCCAGGTTGCACCTGCAAGAGGACTTGGTGGGTGTGGAAATCTGTCACACACTTCAGAGTCAGGCCCAGTGTGGGTCACAACAGAGCATTCCTTCTATGAAATCAGATGTCAAGAGACTGTTTTCTCAAATACCTTTGGCCTTAACACCTCAGGTGCAAACCAGAGACTGCTTCCTCTCTGCTGGTCCCTGTGCCACACATGAAATACAGGTGCCAGCTCTGCCCCTCAGGCTGCACTTACTCCAACACCTTTCGTGTGACCCAAATAATCTGCTCTTCAGACCCCTACAAGGGCTGTGGGGACCTGCTCAGTATGGAACAAAGTGGGGGGATTCCTCTTTTATTCCCTCAGAGTCTGAGATCGAAGCTTTCAGGAAAAAGAGACAGAAAGGAGAAAAAAGGAATTTTAAATCACCTTCAGAGATTTGGAAGTTTGGTTTTCTGTGCATACCTCAAGTGTGTTTCACCTCAACTTCCTTCAGCTCATCAGCTGAACCAGAGAAGAGGAGACTGAGGGCAGAGCTCATCAGGGTCTGCAACATCTCCCAAGGGGCAGGCACTGATCTCTGCTCTGGGGGGACCAGGGACAGCCCCCAGGGAATGGCTGGAGTTGGGTCAGGGCAGGCTGAGGTTGGATCTCAGCAGAAGGTTCTTCTTCCCCCAGAGGGTGGTGGGCACTGACCAGGCTGCCAAGGGCAGTGGGCACAGCCCCAAGGCTGCCAGAGCTCCAGGAGGGTTTGGACAGCACTCTGAGGGACAGGGTGGGGTTTTGAGGTGTCTGTGCAACACCAGGAGCTGGACTGGATGATCCTGGTGGGTTCCTTCCAGCTCAGGACATGTTATGAACTATATCTGCCACAGGTCATTATTAACAGCATCTAATCCCAATGCACCTCATACACAAAACCAAGCTTAAATTGGAAGGTTTTGCTTGTGCCTACCTTTTAGATTAATGTGAACAGGATGGCCAGCCAGCCACCTGGAGCACCACAGGTTTTTTGAAAAACAAACTATTTCCATGAGATTTTTGCCCTCATTGTTTTAGTGCAAGGGACAGAAGAAACTCTGGGGCAGCTTTCTGCTCCCCACTGCCAGCAGACACCTGTCAGTGAGAGAGTCACCCTCCCCCTGCAAACACAGGCCATGGAGCAGAGGCTTCTGGGGGGATGCACGCCTGGCACAGCTGTGCCCAGGGGTACCAGTGTGGCATGGAGAGGCGGGCAGGGACCTGACTGTGTCTGGCTGTATCACAGAAAGCAGCAAGAGAAATGGATGGCCTGAACCTACCAGGGCAAGGGATCACAGAAAATTCTGAGGGACCCCCAAGTATCACAGAGTCCAACCCTCAGCCCTGCCCAGGACCAGCCCCAAGAGTCACCCCCTGTGCCCCAGAGCATCATCCAAACCCTCC
>JAWWTY010000045.1:9907818-9920661 GCA_035222235.1 Margarornis squamiger | reverse complement strand
TGCCCTGACCCAACTCCAGCCATTCCCTGGGGGCTGTCCCTGGTCCCCCCAGAGCAGAGATCAGTGCCTGCCCCTCCCCTGCCCCTCCTGAGGAAGCTGGACCTGCAATGAGCTCTCACAGCCTCAGCCCCTCCACGGGCTCAGCTGTACAGAGAGCACCCAGATTCCCCATGGAAGGGTTTGCTTTGCAGGGGTGAAACACCCTGGGGACAGGGCAAACATACACCAGGGAAACAGCCTCTTTGCAAGACAACTGTCATTAGCAGCCGAGTTGCTTCACCCCTGCCCTTTGCAGGAGAGAAAGAAATTATCCCCAGGAGCATCTCCGTGGAGCGGAGCCTGTGGCACATTCCACCTCATGCGTATCTTGTTTATTCTAAGTGGAGCTACAAATCTGTCGAGTGAGCATTTTGTTTTGATTAAAAATTAATAGCTGCTTTTGACCCAGGTGGATTAATTTCACTTTCACTGAGTATCAAGTTAATTGACACAAACTACTGTCAGGTGAAAGAACCAATTAACAAACTGTGAGGAGGACTCCTCTCCCCCTCCCTCCTCCTCTCCCCCAAATGTTGTTTTGACTGAAGGGGTTTTTTTTTTTCCCTTTAATAGAAAAATTTTATCTCAGCAGAATGAGATTAATTACTTTACAAACAGAGGAACAAAAGGAAGCAGAGGGTGTGGTGCTCCCTCCCTCAGTGCCCCAAGTGCAGGTGCTGCAGAGGAGGGATGGGGAAGGGCTCTGCTCCTGCCTTGCCGAGGCTTGTCCTCACCAATTAACTGCCACTTCCAAGATTATCACTAATCAGGGTTTGGAGCTTGGCAGAAATCTGTGCTCAGGTTCCCCCAACATGACAGCAAGGTCCTTGGAACAGAGAGGAGGCAGGATCCAGTCAGAGCAAGCCACACAAACATCTCCCCTTCCCAGACTCTGTGCTCAAATCAGAAGTTTTCCATAGCAAGGTGTTATGAATAGGAGCATGTAGCAGCATAGGAAAATCAAAGCAGTTCCTTATTTAATGCCTGTTAAGTGTAAGCTAGCCTAGGCTTTGCTGGTTGGGCTTTATGGGTTGTTTCCCAGAGCCTGGAAGAGGGAAGGGCAGTCTGGCAGGGAGGGCTGGCACAGGGGCTGCTGCTTGGCCAGTGCTGGAGCAGCCACACATGCCCTGTGTCACAGAGCTGGGCACGTTCTGCCCTGTTTCCAGGCTGTCAGCACGGCTGTGGGGAACTCAGGAATACATTTTCTACAGGCAAAGTGACTTACACTTCCAAGTATCACTTTCAAACTGTCTTGTGCTAGAGAAGGTAAATCCCTGCAGGAAGGGGGAGGCATAAAAAGCATGTTGGGTATGCAATTTCTATTAAAAACAAAACCAGTTGGCTGCCCGATTTGCTTATGCCCTTCTAAAAATCCTGTAAGAAGCCTATTTACATCTGCAGGCATCCAAATGCCACCTCCAGATCTTGTCCTCTGGAATTCATGTGATTTGGACATCTAAGCATCGTATGCCTATTAAAAAAATTAAATACAGTCTCCTAGATTGTCTGGCTGGGTTATAAAACCCATTCCAAGCTGCTAACACTGTGGCTTAAGTTTTATTATAGAAGTTGCTTAACTAGGCAAATATTTTCAGTTATATATATTTTTCCTTTACTTACAGAACTCATAGCACTTCATTTATCCTCCTGAGACTGTTTGTTCAAATCATTCTTTTACATCCTTAGCCACTATTCTACCCCAGGGACCAGCTACAAGCTTTTCCCATTATTAATTTTTTATTCAAAGAAACAGCTAGAAAATCCATTAAGGGGGAGGAGAAGGAAAGAGAGAAAAGGAGAGAGAGAAAAGGAAAAAAGGAGAGAAAAGGGCACAGAGAGACATTCTGCCCAGACCACAGAAGACAGCTAACCTCCTTCTTCACTGGGACCTCGTCTACTTCTTTGCACACCTGAAAAGCTTTCCCAAATGCTCTGTTTTCCACACCTGGTAATGATCTGCACTGTTGCAGAAGGGAGAAGATCAATTTTGGTCTCTGCAAAGGGAAAGCATCATTCATACACTTCAGGGCAATACCCCAGCACTGACTGTGAGCTCCTCAGATACACAGGCCTTGACTATATATATGGCCACAATGAGAAGACTAAATGAAACATCTAAATAAAGGTGTGAAATACCTCCAACAGAGCCAGAAAGGCTTTGCAATAAGCTAAAATGGGAGCATGCAAAAGTTCCCCAGCCCAGAGGAGGCCTGGCTGCCCCCAGCCTTTATGTAGCACCAGCAATTCATTAGCAGAGCAGTGCCTGAAAACCCTGTCACTGCACAACGTGTGTCCACTCATTACCTGTGGGCTTCCAGTGATC
Source organism: Margarornis squamiger (assembly GCA_035222235.1). Classification (NCBI taxonomy): domain Eukaryota; kingdom Metazoa; phylum Chordata; class Aves; order Passeriformes; family Furnariidae; genus Margarornis; species Margarornis squamiger. The sequence continues at coordinate 9,918,299 of JAWWTY010000045.1, read as the reverse complement.
ATCTGCTGGTGAAGGGCTACAAACATACCTGGCTGCTCTGCCAAGCAGAGAACTGAGAGAAAATGAAAGGAGGAAATTGCAATTCAATTCAGTGCATATGGAGAATAAAGAGCCATCGTTTCATATGCACTGGCTTATCCTTCCCTTTGGTTTATGTTAAAAAATATACAGTATTACCTGCCCTTTCCTCTTGGGAAATGAGCAGCATAGGTAATGGAAACCAATAAAGAACTGTCATGGGTTACTGCAATCAATCTACATTTAGGTGATTCCTGTTCTGTCCCACATCTGACCAAGGGGGAAAAGCAATAGTTCAAATGAAACCAGGTGACAAATCCTCCCAATCATTTCTCCCCTTCATGTCTTCACAATCAGAACACTGAGCTGAAAAGCCACAAAGATATCTCAGCATTAAGCATTTCAACACTCCCAGGAAATGCTTAACACAAGGTAACAAACCCACAAAGCATCCCACATTTCTGAGAGGACATCACAGGAGATCTGGCTGGTAGTGAATGTTAGAAGTTATACACAAACCCACCTGCAGATGAATTTGCCACAGCCTGACCCTTCCTATGACAGACCATAGTGGTTACACTCCCACCACCTTCTTTTAGACTTTCAGACTACAAGTGACTCATGTTAGAATTTGCAAGAAGAGGTAAGATCTGGATTTGTCAGGAGCAAGACCAGGAGAGATTCAGTCTGCCAGGGAGAAGTGCAGTTCATGAGATGGATTGCAGGTTTTACTTCTCCTGCCCATTGCAGCCTCTTCCCTGTTAACTGTCCTGACACCTGAGCAAGGGCACTGAGATAATTTTTTATCCCAGATATAAAAATAGGGAGAGAACAAATATGCCCAGCTTTTCAATCAGGTTTTAGGCAGGAAGTCTGGCAGTGTGACCTGAACTATGATTGTCCGAGGGACACAAATGACACAACCCTGGCAATTCAGATTTCAGGAGCTTCTCCACTGACTGCAAATTAAAGGAAAGGGTCAGTTTCATTTAGCACTGACTTCTGTCTTCATTTCATGCTCAGAGGATGCACCACGGCTACAGCCTTAGCTGATGCAAATCAAGAAGGCTCAGTAGCAATCAGTGTTGGACTGATTTATAACAACTGCAAGTGCAGCCCCTCACAAGGTCAATTTTAGCAAAAGAAAGGAGGGAATGTGATGGTACTTACTGTAGATTTTAAAGTAAGACACTACAGTGGGGAAAGGAGCATCGTACATGGGAATCTTTCATGGGGCTTTTGTGGTAGTGGGACACCACACACACTAGAATATGAATCTGTAACTAAAGAGCTCTTCAAAATGTGCTTTCTCTTGTGTTCTGCTTTTCCTGCTTCACTGTTTCATTGTTCTTCATGTCCTTAGAAATTTATCCAAGTCCTGTGGGCAGCAATCACTTAAAGAACCCTGTGATGGCTTATTGCTAAACATATTGCTGGAGCCTTTTTCCTTTCAGCTCTCTTGCAAATGTAAATTGGTATTTCTGTACTTGTTGAAATGTGCTTAGTAGTTTTATTAAACAGTCATTTCTGCAAGAAGGTGAAATAAAGTATCTGTCACTACAACTGGTTCTCAATTGGTGCTAATTATTTCCACTACCCCTCCCTATTATTCACCACATTTACTGAAATCTAGAAAAGTGCGGTAGTTGGTCATTATCGAAAAGAGAAAAAAGGCTTGAACAATATCTGCAGCTAAGCACAGATGCCTCCTGCTAGAGGAATCTCTTCCCAACCAGCTCTTGACATCTCAGGTAAATGGAGTCACTTGTCTGATTAGCTGTGCCCTGGAATCTTGTTCTGCTGCCGAGTCCTGAGTAACCAGTCACATGAAAAAGCACTGAAGTTCTTAAATGAGAATCTTTAGGAAGCCTCATTTCGTTGATTTACTTCTCTTAGATGGCAGAGGGAAAACTATGTGAGGTGACACAGAGAAATTAGTGATGATCCACAACTTCCCTGGCCAGCTCAGCTATTGCAAAGGCCGGATCCCAGCCCGGGTGGCACAGACAATATTCCTTCTGCAGTATCCATCTCATCCAGCCCTCTCTGCTCAAGTGTTCCAGGACACCATTTAACAGAGGTGTACGTGTGAAATGAGTTTCTTTGTTTTACAGTACAAATTCTTCAGGTGAGATTGAAGCCAAACCCCAGCTCACTTTGATGTGTGTTTTCCCTGGGTATGCAGACCACAGTTTATAGGGGATAACAGACATTGGAGATTAAAGAAACATGGAAAACACAGAGACTACAGCTTGTATTTTGCTTTTATGCTTTATCCCAGCTTTCCAAATTAAAAACCAGACAAACAAAAAGCCCCAACCACCACAACAGTTTTTGCCATTCTGTTTGTAGTTATTGGCAGTGGCAAAAGTATGAGATCACACCTATAAAATTGTTCTCCCTCACCTGGAAGCAGATTGGCACCTTTGCCATTTCAGAGATCCACTTCCTGTTAATAAAAAGGCAATTTCTTTGGGTAACAAAGCCATGGACTTCTGGCAGTAAGCCAGGAAGCTTAAAGAGAAACCTTGAATTCTGCAAACATAATAGACAAGGGACTCAGCTTAAGAAAAGATTTCATCTGTCAACTAACAAGAGGCTGGGGTCATGAAGGAGGGTATTCTTTATACTTGAGAGACCAAGCTAAAAGTCTTAAAAATGTGCAAGGAAACACTGGCTGGAATGTTCTCCCTGTGTAATAGAGGCTGAGGCTTCCAGAAGGGTTTTCATTCCTCCTGACAGTCTGACAGAGCTGTGGAACACAGAAGTTTAGCAGTGTGGGCAGGTTAAATTACACCAGGCAGGAGAAATCATTTCAATGTGAATTGAAGCGTTTACTCTTGTCCACTTCCAGCTCCTGCTTGTTATTCTCTCTGCTTCCCATTGCTTCATGTTTTTAACAGAAAAGCTCCATTTTAGAGTGGATGTTATACAAGGGGTGCCTTCTAGGTTCTAGGATTTACTGCTTACTCTCAAAACACCCTTAGCACACCACTAAAGTGTGACTTGGTTCCTGCTCATCTATTAATTTCCTGTGTATTGTTCTATGTATTTTTCTTTAATGTATTTACCTGGTATGGCAAATACTGCGGTAAACAGATTATACAGGGAGCAATATGGTTATGGGAAGTTTTGACTTAGCCTTAGTGAATTTATATACAGAAAACAGTCTTATGAATAAGAATGAACTTGCAGAAAAATGTGCTGTTTGCCTGTGAAAAAGAGCGGAGTAAAGAGCATTTTCAACATCAGTCCTTCACTCCTGTTGGAAAAATCCATAACAACTGCTCAGCTCAGCCTGTTTTCATGGAGTCACAAGGCACACCCTGATTTCTCTACCTGTCCCAGAAGCCCAAAGCATCAGCTTTTCTAGACCACGTGTGCTTAAAGAAATACACAGAGAAATGCTGCTGGACACGTGTCCCTGTGGCACTGTGGCCATTGTGAGCTTTGAAGAACCAGGGGATCTTCCAATCCAAGCCATTCTGGTTTCCTGTGTCTGTTAGGTAGGGCGACCCCTATTCCCTATGGATTTTTTGGTGTAATTTAACACTTTAGAACAAGTGGACACTAATTAATGGTAAATTACAATAACATTTATACTGAATTACATGCAGCATCTGCATTAGTAGCCACTGAGTCCATCCTGATTAATGCTGCCACAGGAAGAAGCAGGGATGTGCAATGATTTGCTACAGCAGCGAACTGAAAGCTCTTTAGTCAGGCTTCCCATTAACAGAAACAAGCATTAAATTACTTAAAGACAATCATTAATTTAAATAAGTATTTTGCAACCATACATATAAATCATGCACAGGAAAGAAATTTAGAAAGTGCCACAGTTGTCACATCATCTAAACCCCCAGGAATGCACAGTGTAAAGAGGTCATCTCTCATTTTCCTGCCCCGAGACCTCCAGAAGTCACACACTGAGCCAAGAATCGCAGGTTCAGGCATCCCTCACACCAGAAGAAATGTGAAGCAACAGTGTGGATTTTAAGGGGTGAATCCTAAATGGCACCAATCTCCCTGAGCTCTGTCAGACCCTTGTGCAGAACATGGACACTGCCCTGCCAGCCCAGCAGCAAACCTGACAGTTCCCACAGAGCAGCCTCCAATTCCAGTCTGGAGAACACTTGCTGGGGATGACAGGAAGTAGGATCAGTGGATCCTAAAAGATCTCTGGAACAATGGACCACCACAGGTCCTCAAAATGCCCCTTACACAACCTGTCCCACTGGCACTCCAGGGCAGTGATGCACCACAGACTCTCCGCAGGCTCCAGGGTCCCTGGTTCAAAAGCAATGCACAAATCACCAGTAGGAGCCACTAAACTAAGAAATTAGAAAACAAAGCAAAACTCTGAATGCTAGGCATGGAATGTGGGAGATCTGATTTTCTAGATCTGCCACTGACTTGAATGATATATATGAGAGAGTTGGAGCAAGATGATCTTTAAAATCCCTTCCAACCCAAACCATCCTGTGATTCTATGGTTTTATTTCTTTGTATTTAATTCCCCCTTCAAGTCACACAATCTCATTTATTTATACCAAAAGATTTGGGAGCAAGGATGGTTTCTGTCTGTCTGTCTGCACTGTGCATAGGTCAACAGGAATTCAGTGAGGAAGGGGTTTCTGAGGGCTGCTGCAAGAAACAACAATACAAAGGTAGTACAACATCACTTGGATTTCAGGCTTCTGTTGTCGAATGTCTCTTGACTTGAACCTTATGTTTATACTGAAGTGGAGCCACAAAGACCATGTAAGGAGTAAGGTCACAGGTGCTGCTACTCTTGGACCAGGAAAGAGAAACAAAAGCACCACAGCGATTTTTTGGAAGTCTGATGGATCTTCTCTTCCGCTGCTTTTTGGGTGACACATGACAAGTACAAATGGCCATCTTCCAGCATATTTGTGTTTTCCTGGGAGTACAAGACTCTTTGGATTTCTCCCATATTGAAAACTACAGCCTTGAGTGACCATCCTTGCAGTGCCCTCTGAAGCTGATCCTGTTCAGCACTGGCACCATCAGCAAAGTGACCCTGGTAGTGTAACTAAGAGCAGGGCTGGAGCACCCCTACCCCTCCAGCTCCCTGGAGTGTTTTACAGAGCATTAGCCAAGGCTCTCAGTTCCTGTGAACAGGTAACCTCCAGATCAGGAGGCCTTGACAGTGTGAGGTGATGTAACACCCCTCAGGTGCTGCAGCCACGAGGTTCTCTGTACCAGAGACCCTCACAGAGGCCAGGAGGGTCACACACGCATGGGATGCTGCCCTGAGGTCGTATCAGTGCCTGAGAGAAATTAATTATTGAGAGTTTAAATGCTTTGTGCTTGCCAGCAACAAAGCAGGGCACAGGATGGAAGAGAAGCACATTAACTGGGCAGGCTGAATGTTCCCAGTGCTCCCCACCTCGAAGGCACTTGTGCCTCCCCAGTGACACCTGAGTGGGGCTGACCCTGCCCTGTCCCAAATCTTATTCCTCTGCTCTGAACTGACCCCTTTTGTCCCCTCCTGTGGTCATCGTGATTTCACAAAACCAAACCAACCCCAATCTGGAAATGCATTAACAACAAGAACCCCCCAAAGTCCTGGTGGCTCATCAAAATGCCGACAGAAGCCACATCTTCCAAACGAGGTTACTTGTAAACATTTGGCACGTACAGTTGAAAATTAACTTCTCTATCCTCCTTCCCAGCCTCTGGCTGAGAATTTGTGCTCAGTGGGCAACCCTGAACCAATAAAGCAGCCACCAATCAACCCCCTGAAACAAACTGTACCACCCATGTGTTGGCTGAAGTTCACAGTCTGAAAATGTTTCATGTCTTACTCATTCCTAGAACAGCCCCTCTCTCTGAGACTATTATAACCTATCACTCATTCTTCAGTTTGTCTAGGACCTGCTGAATGCTTCTCTATAAATTCATCGCTTGCCCATTCACAGCCCTGCATTATCCACTCCATTTTTCCCTGAAAGTAAGGAATTTGATATGATACATAAGTCACCATAAACTCTACAGGATTAAGTAAGTTATTGCATCTTACAGGACAACTGGTTTCTACAAATGATACCCTGGAAAATGACATTATAGCTCAGTGATTTGGTTCAATCTGATTGCTACAGTTAATGTAATAACGTAACTCAATTAGGATGCTTTTGTTATGAATGAACAACCTTGTTTAATATTGTCTGCCTGGCCAGAGTCAGCTGAAATGGGATGTTGAGGCCGCCTGTGAAGCCCAGAAATTCAGTGGTGCATTTTCAGAGGAGATATCAGCATGAATTAGAAAGCTCAGGCAATTTTTGAAGACAGACAGGTCTTGGTGCATCCTACTATAGGAAAATCACAAAGCAGGCACCTTTGTAATGCCTGCACAAGAATCCAGGCTTTTCTCAGAGGTCAGAGAAAGGCTTGCAAGAGTCAGTGCACACAATTTGACTTTCATTTCCAATGCAAAGCTGATCACCTTAAGCCAATTCTTCCACATTCTCAGCTCCCCCAGCAGATCCCACTGTGCAGACCAGTAACCAGCTCATGGTGTGCCTGGGAAAGCCTGGCCAGCTGACACCTAAACTTGTTCTGACCTTTTCCCATTTTCATGTCCTTCCAAGGTGCTTCCAACACACACATGGAGTTACCCACCAACACACCAGCAAAGGTGAGGCACCTCTTCACCGTGAGCACTGGCAACATCCTCAGTGTTTGCACATCTGCCTTGCTTAAAGCTACACCTCCTTGACCCTCTGAACATCTCCACCTGCACTACAGTCTGGAGGCTTCTCCTTCCTGCAGAGAAACCAGGGGGCACTGGGGGGTGACAGAGCCAGGCACAGGCAGAGCCTTTGGAGAAGCTGTTCTCTTGGCTGGTGCTGCCAAACCTGCTCTGGAGTAACAGGAAGGTGAAAGTCCAGAAGGATCCCCACTCTGCTGGTTCCTGTAGGCCCAACCCTGATTGAAACCACGTGTTATTCTCTTCACTTGTACCCTGTGTGGGGAATTGGTGGAATCCAAGACACACAGCAGCTGTATTACAGCACTTCCCAGTGCCCTGAGTAGTGCTGAACCAGATGGAGAGCACTGTGCAGAAACCCAGCACGATCCTTGCTGGCATCCTCAGTTCATAGGTGCATGCATTTAATTTCCTGTCTCCTTGTTTTCAGCCTGTCCTTGGATATGTTTGTGAGAAACCTGAGATGGTTACATGTGTTGTGGCCTCCAAGACTCTTAAAAACATGAAATAATTACCATAACTTCCTTCTATATTTTTTTTCCCTTCTCTGTCTAAAGAAACCTCTAAAGAAATGTCTCACCTTCTCAGTTCTCAAGCCTAAGACTTTTTCTTTTCAAGGAAAAGTGAGAACAGACATTCAGGAATGGGGAGCATGCCTCATACATGATTATAAAACCTGATTTGTTATGAAAAACAGATGTTATTCAATAGCAGAAAGTGTATATGAATATTATACTTGCATAACATATAGTCCTTAAAGAAACACTTAGTATAACCTGGATATGTTTGGACATGGCCAATCTCCAAGATCCACAGACTGAATTTCTGTCTGTCTCCAAGCACGCAGACCATACGTGCACACTCATTAATGCCTGCTCCCAACCACACCTACAAAGCTTTTATCTAACCCCAGTGGCTCCAGAGCTGTGTGGATCACAGGAATTGGGCCAGCAGGTTTCTGGACACAGTTTTCCTTACAGGGTATCTCATCTTACTTTCACATGGAAGGTTTACAGGCACTTGTGTAAAATAACAGACACAATTTCCGGGCTTGGAATCTCAGTTCAAACACTCTACATTAAGTTTAAAATTCACATCACGCAGGAAAACTTTTTCCTGGATTTCAGGACAGAGGGAGCGTGTGGGCACAAGCACTGTGTGCACACACAGACACACACTTCCATCTTCACTGACTTGAAATCACAACTTATTACCTGCAGGATCAGAAAACCACACTGTGATTTTACTGACTCTGCACCAGTGGCACCTGACAGAGAAATCTTGCCTGGCATTCCCACGTACAACCTTCACAGAACCACTTTGATAAAAGTTTTGCTACACACAAAAAAAAGAGATGTAACACTATAAAGTGAACAAGCAAAACTATCTATCACTTGGAATGTCTTTCTTACTGTGATCTAAGCTGCTGGGAAGGCTTTAGGAATTTGCATGTTATCCTTAGAGATGTCTGAAACTGTCTCTTCTGTTTCTTGTACAGCACTGAGCACATCACCAGCTTTAGTCTTTAATCTCTTCTTCCTCTCTCCTCCCCTACTGAGAATCAAATCCTACAGTCTGGGCACAGATAAAACTCTTGGGCCTAGTAAAGTTTGGCTCTAAGTTTTGCAGTTAAGATTGGAATATTTATTGCCAGGAATGTGTTATACCAAAACAAAATCAAATCAGTATCACATCCTGAAACTTGGCCCTGGATCATAGGAATACAAGGGGTTTGGGTTGGAAGGGACCTTAAATATCACCTCATTCTGCCCCCTGCCATGGGCAGGGACACCTTCCACTAGCCCAGGTTGCTGCAAGCCCTGTCCAACCTGGCCTTGGACACTTCAGAAAAGGCAGAGTGCACGTTGGATAGCAGGATTTAACAGGGAAAGGATTCAGGGATACTTTGGGGGACTTGGAACTAGATGGTCTTCATGGTCCTTTCCAACACAAAGCATTCCATGACTCTGAACTCAGACAATCCTCCCCTGAGAAACCCATGAGCTGCCCAGCCCCATAACTCCTCTCACCTCACTGTGAATACAAATGCAATTAAACACTTTAGAGGCAAAACAAAAAAGCTAAACAAACAAACCCGAGGGTTTTTTCCTTCTTTCTCCATCTACTAATTCACACAACAAGAGAATGAGGACAGAGGAGAACAACTTGGAGCATTTCAAACACACACAGTCCCTAGCTTAGCTTGCAGAAATACTCTCTATAATTATGTACCTTTTGCCTGAAATTATTATAGATATTAGTGCTGCTGTGGGGAGGAGAGCTTGTGGGCAGCACAGACCTGTGTTGTAGGTATTTATAAATCCACCAGGAGGCTGCAATAAAATTATTGTGGAGTACATATTATACTTTTTCAAGAATCATTTAAAGCCACTACTATATTCAATTTAACCTCTCCCCCAAGTTTCCTCCAGACACACTTCTCTGTAGAGCTACACCTCTAATTTTGAATGTCAATCTATATAAACAGACATGTTGCAAATAATGTACATCTCTACAAACAGATATGTTCAAGGAAAGCAATGTATATGTTTTTCATAGTAGGCATGTGCATACATGGAAACACATGCTGCAAAATGATATATATGTAGATGTGCTATAGCTGGTATTCTAAGATTGTGTACGAGAACAGTAATTGACTATAAGAAAGTAATAGAAATTTCAAATCCTGGATACAGCTGTGTGCTGCTACAGGTGTGAGCATGGCCCTGCATACACAGACAGAGCAGCAAAGAGAGTGCAGCAGGAGCAGCCACTTCAGCACCAGCACCGGCTGCATCTGCATGGTCCATATTGGTTATGCATCACGGGCCGAGCCCGTTGCACATTTAACACATACCATCCCACAATCCTGGATGCTTCTGCCATCAATTTTAATTTCCATAGGAAGATTTTATTTTTCTCTTTTCAGCCTGCAAACGACACTTTTCAAGCCCTGATGGCTGAGCAGCATCTTAAGATACTGATGTGACAGTGTCAGAAGTTCCAGAGCGCCGGGTACCCTCGGAGGAGCGCGGGGGCATCTGTGCCAACCTCCCCTCCCCGTGCTCCACTTCTGGATTGTTTACTCAACTGCCAGAAGCTGGGCTAAAGCCCTGGGGAGAGCAAAACCTGTTTGGGCCATTGACATTGAGTATCCTTGGTGCAGGAAGTCAGGACCTCAGAGGTATCCATCATTACGGCTGCCTGAAGGCACGCTGGAGCCAAGGAACTTGCCTGGGAAGCCAGTAAAATTTTAATGCACTCTGTAGTGTGGTCATGTCATACTCAGTTATGGCAAATAATCCCAGATGCCTGCAGAGGTAAAATGGAGCTGTAATGTGCTTGCCTCCTAACCCGAGCTGACAGCAATGATGTACGACTACCATTAGCGGAAAATATCACTTCAACTAACCCATGATCCAGCTCCGCTAAGGGTCACATTATCCATGAGGAACAAATTACACTCCCAAAGTAAATACAAATTTTCTACACAAAATGGGTACCAAAAAAAATAAAAAAAAGAAAAAAAGGACAGGGGAGCAGGGTGGGGGGAGGGAGAGAGGGCAGGGGGGGAGGAGATGCATTACCTATGACAACATGGAGCAGAGTGACAGAGATGACAAAGGACAGGACAAACGGGGCCCCCAGAGCTCGTCCCACGCCTGCAAACAACGTGTGCCCTCCCCTCGCTGCCAAACACATCATCTTTTACAACAAACACGCTCAGCCC
>JAWWTY010000045.1:9889296-9907718 GCA_035222235.1 Margarornis squamiger | reverse complement strand
GTCCCACGCCTGCAAACAACGTGTGCCCTCCCCTCGCTGCCAAACACATCATCTTTTACAACAAACACGCTCAGCCCCGGGTTTATTACCACTCTAGCTGTGGGGACCCTCTGTGTGGCACATCAAATGAATAAAAAGGAGACTTACCTTTCCTCCTAATGGGCCTTAAACAGTAAGAAATACTTCCAGATTGCCTGAGCCTCACTGGTGTATAAAGTCTGGGTGATCTTTCACCCTTGGGGCAAGTTTAAGGTGCTGCATTTTCCAGAGTTAAAAAGACAACACCTGTACAAATATGGAGCATAAATCGCCCTGATGGGAAACATCCTGGCTTTGCAGAAACAGTTTTAGGAATAACACTGAGAAACGATTTCTCTAATCCTCTCCTTAGCCAAAATAAATATGTGCCCAACAGTAAGACAGCAGTATCCCATGACCTGAAGGAACTGATTACCATGGGGTTCTCAGCCACTATTTCCCCGTGTTTGCTAAACACAGTGCTTGGTACCCACCATCAAGGAGCACCAAGTACCTCAAGCATCCAAGTTCCTCAGGACCTTGCAATCCCATGGAAGCTCCTTTCCTGTGGTTTCCCAAGGCCTCATCCTTTCTGGTCCCTGGCTGGGAGAGCCCGGGAATGTCTCACACCACCTAAAGCCACACACTAATTTCTCAAGAAGAGATGACACACTTTACACTTTGAAATTTTCCTCTAAAAATCACCCCCATCTTCCTGTACCTGCACCTATAGCTTAGTGTGAAGAACAGGATGAAAAAAATCCCCACAACTCTGATGACATGCCCTTCCTTTCAACAGCTCAATAAATGCTCAGAGTTCCCTTTATGACCAAAATTTTTCAGACTAGGTAAATTATAATTTATTATTTATACTCCAGCAGTGCATAAACACCAAACTGAAACGCTGGTTGAGTTTTAAACAGCAAGAAAAGAACAGATATTCCTGTATCACTGCGTGGCCACAGAGCTGGCTCCCAGCTGTCTTTCTGCTGCAGCCCTGGCACCATCCAGGGCAGCGTTTTTCCCTCAAAGTGCTACCCAAACTCTTCCTTCCCTTATTCCTCCCTGGGGTGAGGAAAAAATATCCCAAATATAATTCTGTTTCCAAGCATCCTACTGAAAAACACTGAACTGATGCAACTGCCCACATGAGATTGGATTGCACCCGCCCATAAATGTGGTCCCCTGTAATATATAAGATGGCATAAAGCAATTTCATCACCATTTAATCCAATTATGATAAAGCTTTTACAGAACACACAGAACACAGCCCTGTGCAAAGCAGCTGCTTAATTTGGTCTTCTGTTTTCTAGCACAGTTGGTGGTGGGGTTGCTCTGAGTCCTCTCTGTTGCCCAAGAAAGGACAATTTGCTGTGTCCTGCACGTATTTCTGAGGGATGGGAACACAGAACAGCCTCACCCCCTGGGCCAGCCCAGCTAAAGATGAGGTTTTGTGTTTTCAGCACAGACACAACCAGGCAGGACCCTCCAGACCTGCAGGGCAGGAGGAACTGGCTCCTGAAGGTAACAACCCACAAACTATGCATTTATTCTGTGCTATTGAAAGGTTTTAAGTCAGCCCTCCCCAAATTCCTCTTAGAACAGGCATAGCAGAGCATTTATTATTACCTAAACAAGTTGAGCTTGTAAAGTTGGGCTGAAAACTATGGGTTGTTTTTTTTTTAATTTAGCCAGAAACACATTGGAAAGCAACTCCACATATAAACATATAAACACTTGGACGTGTGGATATTTAACTACCAAACACTGAAACTCAGCCCATGTGATAAACTGGGTGACACACACCTGCCAAAATGCTTCTCCAAAGTGTCTCTCCAAAGTCCATACACAAAAGAACTGTCCAAAAGCACTGCAGGGACATGGAGAGGGTGTGGGTGGGAAGCTCTGGGATGTGTATAGATATACATCCCTCTTACCTGGGCATGGCAGAGTGATTTATGGTACTTCCCATGCCACAATCTTTGGTTCACAGCTGGTTTATAAGCAAGCAAATAGATCAGTCTTATCATTAAAAATAATCTGATTCAAGAAATATTGTTCTTCAGCTCTCATGGTGCTTTCAATGGCACAATACGTCTCTCTTCAAAGAAGAAAATTTTCTTTCAAAGAGAAAAAATAATGAAGCCTCACAAACAACGTGCTCCCACCAGCAGAGGCTTCTTGGCAAGCACAACACCCACTCACCCTAATCCCCTCCCAAGGTGGGGGAGTTTTGTTATTCTTTCCCTCTGACCATTTGCCAGCACTTTGCAAATTTAGCCCCTGGTTTGAACAAGGTCTGTCCTCCTCTTCCATCCTCCACCAAGCCCACCCAAAGCAGAGCCCATTCCAGCAGAATACTGGGCAGTGCTGGGGCTGCAGACACTGCTGGGCCCTGGAGGACCAGGTTTTGGTGGCATTCAAGAGCCTCATAAACTGAGTGGGTACTCCTAAGGATACACAGAATTAAGTCCTCAACTGCAGTAATTTTTTAAGCTGTACACCCTGTCAAAGGCAGAGACAACTCCAGCAAGGAGCAGGTCTCTCCTCCTCACTCAGACCTCAGTAACAGCTCTGGGGGCACTGCAAACCCTGGATCAATGGAGCATTTTCCTAAGAAGTGAAAAATCACTTAAGTGCCCCAGATTGAGCCTTTAATTTTAAAATCAGGCTAATTAAACAGAGCGGTGAGTGGAAATGGTAGAGATGGAGAATAAAACAGGACCTTATTCCTTACCTCATCTTTAGCACTTGACTTCCTTTATCAAAGCTCTTTGTATTTCTTTTCCTAACAAGATTTCCTTTGATTTCTAGAGGAGGAACTATGTGTTTGCACTTAGGTTTTTAATGTTGCATTAATTACCATGGGTATAATTTTAAAGATTGTATCGAGATATCAAAAGATAATACAGTTGCACTTAAATTTGTCAGCTGTGCAATAGCTTGCCCTAATTTTAGATTATCAGCTCTGGAGACCTGCTCAAAGAGTAAGACTGACAGACTTTTTAATGGAGAAAATCGGAGTTCCCCTGGGATCCATACTTTTTTCTGATTCAGTAAGAAATCCCAGTAGCATTTGCTGAAAGGATCCCAGGATGGAAAATGACATCTCTCTAAGAATTAGTTCTTCTCACTCTGATGCAAGTCTTCCAAGCACACCCTCCCTCCACAGACACACCTGCTGCCTCTTCAGGCTTTTTAGCAACAGGAGAGCAAAATGCCTACTTGGAGTGCTCCAGTCCAGTCCTGTGTGTCAAACTGAAGTGAAGGAGCATGAATCTATATAAATAGACAAATTAACCACCCAAAACATGTCATTTAAAATTGAGATGCTGACACAGCCTTAGCTACAGTACTGCTGAGCAGGGGCTGCATCATTTTTTCAATTAAATACCCTTGTTTCTTCTTCCCGAGAAGCCTCTGGAGAAATGTCTCATTTGAGGGCAGACACAGACAGAAAGTGACTCTGTCTGTCGGCTCCCAATTAGGGCTGGGAAGAGGGATGGCAGGCACAGCCATCACCTAGCAGAGATCAGATATCAGCCGTGATTTACGCAGCCACAGAGATGCATATTCAAGAGGGGAAAAATTTCCAGCCTGGGAGACAGTTCCTTTCCTACTCTGCCACCACTCACTCTCCATCTGCTCCTCAGCCTCCCAGGTTCTGCTCCTTCCTGCATTCTCCTACTTTGCAGTGGCCCATCCAGTCACGCTTGAGCCAACTTACCTTTCAGCCCCTCGATCTGTCACACACCTTTCATCAGACTGATCTCCCATTTTTTATTCAAAAGGCACTGGTCTGTCTTTCCAGATGCCAGGTCTTATTTATTCTAGTAGAAATATGTACCTCTCATCATCACTTCTACCTCTCATGGATATCCTGTGAAGGATAAGTGTGGGTTTGCCCTCAAAAATCTCAAACAAAGCAAAATTGCTTCCTTTGCATTTTCTAAAGAGCAAGTACAGAACTTCCCTGCATCAATATACCCTGTCTTCTGTGTACTACAGGGTAGCAAAATCTGCAGGAGATAGTCCTAAATAAAAGCAGATCTCCTCTTCGCAGAAACATTCCAGGCTCCACAATCCTCAGAAAACATTGAGTGACGCCTGACCAAGAGCAATTTGACCACTCCCTGCTAGAACAGCTCCAAAGCTGGAGGCCAACACCTTCATCACGATGTAAGACATTTGGCTCAAGGATCTTCAAACTTCTAATCCTGCCGAGCACCCTCAGCATCCCTGGTTGCTAATGCAAACTGGGCATCCTGGGCACTATTTATGAGACAATCAACCTCTTGCACAGAGATCTGGCGCCCTCACTTCTCCCAAGGCATTGTGCTCAGAGGAATTTTTAGTCCTAAAAATGTTATTTTATTTCGAGCAGGAATTCAAAAAATCTTCTGGGTCCTATTGAAAGAGATCTAAAAGATCCTGCCTGTCTGAAGAAAAGAAGTTTCTACTTGTCAGTTAAACAAAGGAATAACGCACAGCCTCCTTTATAGTGTGTACTTTACCTGTCATCCAACAGCCCATTATCACGTCACGGCAGAGTGCACTTTTCTACAGGTCACTTTGTTTAAAATGACATGGATAATGCACATGTCAGCGAGCTGACAGTCCCCACGTCCTTCAGAGATAAAACCGCGCGCCGAGCGCCTGTTCTTATCGGGGGTACAAGCCTTGGTCTATCATCTAAGTCAGGCAGAACATGATTTCTCCAGAGAGCACTTTTTTCATTTCCTGATTTTAAGAAAATCAAATAAGCACCATTTGTCTTCATCTGAATATGCTTGACCTGCTCAAATGATGATGTCTCGCATTTTATAACAGGCTACATATGCTGAATTCAAATTAACAGCAGAACAAGGCCTTTAGATCTTTGCCTGGGCTGCCAGCTCAGCCTGAATAAATATGCCAGGATGAGCTGTAGCCTGTTAGGACTGGGCCTGAGCTACACAGCTCAAAGCTGGGTCTGGGTCTGGGATTTGGAAAGCACTAAATTATTAGGGATATTTGGATCTGCACTTAATCTCATTTCGTTAGGGGGTAGACAAAATATAGATCACAGAGATGAAATACACATCTGGATTGTAAATCCTGCCCACACCAGGTATTCTGTGGGAGGTACAACCCTGACCCTCCCTTGTGTTGTGTTGTGGAAACTCTCCTGAAGCAGCACCCCCAAAAGCTGCCTCTCTTGCCTTTTTACACAGGAGAAAAGCTCAGGGAAGCAGGCAGAGGTTCAGCTCCATAAATGCAGCAGAGACAGGAAATTACACTTTTAGTTCTGGGTGCCATAAACATAGGAGCTGAAATTCAGTTTATCATCTTCCACTGCATAAGGAACATCCTGAAAATGAATAATCACTTCACAGGATGGAATGTAATGGTAATGCATTAAAAATTCATATCGAAAAATGCAGGTTAATATTCTGTGCAAAAACCCAACAAAACCTCCCCTTTCTGTTGTCACACTGATTAACTCCAGTGATTAGTTCCCTTATGCAAGGAAAATCACTGCAGTTCAAAGTAAACAGTGGTTCTTTAACATAGTTAGCAAATTATTAAGAAACATGAGAAAAAAATCCTCTACTTGGGAAATGACTGCAAAAGCTGAAGGGCAAAGCCGTGGTGGCTCTAGACAGAATGGTCTGAGAATTTCCTTGGCTTCCTGCTACACAAACCCTGTAGAAAAACTGATTAAATTCATGGAAGGTGATTTTTGTATTCATTGTTTCCTTGTAGATTTTCCAACATATTTGTACTTGTCTGTTGGATGAGCTGCACACCAGCATGGTCATCTCTCCTCTTCGTGGCTTGCCTTGGAGCTACTTAACAAAACTACTCATGAAACTCTAAACAACTCAACTTTGTTATAGAAACAATATTTTCTGACATTACTTTACCCTCCCCCAACTTCCATCCCCAAATTTATCCAGTGAAAGAGGAGGCAAAAGTCACTACATTATCAAAACATCCCTTAAGGCTCAACATACAAATAAAAATCACAAAATCCAACCTGAAAATAAAGAAATCCGACCAGTTTTTCTGCAGTGATTATTCAGTTTTGCCAAAGAAAGAAGGTTAGTGTGTTCACAACATAAAATAATGGATAAAAATATGCATCAGTGTGGAAACCAGTTCTTCATTATATTAGTCTTCTAAACAATAAACAGCAGTAGAGACCATTGCCTGACTCTTTCAGCAAGACATCATTCCCTTTTTCCACTTAGAATCCCCAAATTAGGGAGATAATTAGCAGTAAGTTGTGTGACTTGACTCAGTGTACATTTCCAAATGTTTCTAAAAAAACTCTATATGTATATATATCCTTCATAACACTTCAGTTTCGATTTGCAGACCTTTGCCTGCAGAGCAGCAAAACAGGCACTAACAGTGGTTAAATAAGTGTTAAGAAGTGCAAATGTGAGGGCTACAAACAGCTTCAGTTGCTGTCACAACTTCCAAGGGGAAATGTAGCCATGGAAAGGGTTGGTGGTGTTCACAAACAAGCCACACAGACTCTGGAATCAATATACTTGAAGATGAACTGTGCAGCCTTCAAAATATTCATTAGAATTCTCTTTCCTTGGAAGTCTATTTCAAAATTAAATTAAAGAAAGTTTTTTTTGTGTAAAGATGCTTTAGATGAGTCCAAAAAGAAACACTGAATAAGTAACAGATGAAGAGGAATAAGGGAATCCAACAAATCCAGCAAATTAATTTTGCTCCCATACTGATTTTCTTTCTTACCTTTTCTTCTTGATCACTGTCACTGTCACACTGAAACACAAAGAGAGAAAAAGCACAGGTAAGAGAAACTTGCTACAGAGAAAAAAAAATTAGAAATATTTCTGTGAACAAGAGGGCTGGTAATTCATAAACATTGGGCATCACCTCTGGCACCTCAGGACCAAGCTCAGTTACTTTATGGGAGGGAATTTTCCCGCAGTGCTGCTGAAGAGGACACATTGGCATGTTTGAATCATGAAAACATTGTCCTGCAAACACCAAAGCCCCCTGTCAGTTCAGTTCATGGCTCAGGAGCCGATGGTGCACCTTTACACTCCAAAGCTGGACCAGGGGAGAAGACAAACAGCCTTAGAGGGCTGGCTTCTTTTGTTTTGATGGACAGCATTCCCCCCACTGCCAAGCCAGGGGACCCCCAGGCTCCTCAGGCAGGAGGGCATGGAGATGGCTCAGTGTGCCCACCCCAAAGAGCAGCATTTGCAAGGCTGCCCTTGCCCAGAAGCACATGGAAGGTTCATCCTCTGGCTTTGCTTACATTGCTCCTGGACTAAAGAATTCAGAGCTCACAGGGGAAGCAAGAACATGCCAAATTTATTGTTCCCCGAGGTTCTCTGTGAGTAGCCCAGGTCCCACAGCAAACACAGTCCTATAAAATGCTGAATGGTGACACTGGAGAGTCTGGATATTTATCAGCTGCCATTGCTCAATTTGGAATAACTTTTACTGCTGTAGAAATAGAGCAGGACCAGGTCACACTTGGAGATAAGCATCAGAGCCCCAAAACACGTTTCCATTTGCTGGAAGGACAAAAGCTGTGCTGGAAACAGGACTCGAAGAACCACGAAACTCACCGGTTTGATCCATCCCACCAAATCTGGGGTAACTTCATCCCCTTCTGTGGGGTTGGTTTGTTTAAGTCTGCAATTTTAGGTTCTAGGGGACTGAATTGTCCGTATCACTCAAGGAGGAACTCACACCCCTGCAGATCTAATGGCAAATGCTGCCAAGGAAAGCTCAAGGAGCTCCTGGACCAGCTGACTCTGTGGGGTTGTTGCAACCCTCAGTTAAGCCCTGGATGTATTTATATCAGATTTAATGTATATTTGAGTATTTTCAGAAGACAACCAAATTGCTTTGAAATTAGTTGTATTTTTTGAAATCCAAAGGTTAACTATACAGTGGGATGTGAACAGACAGAGCCAAATACACCCCCAAATACATGTACTTGATTTGCACAAATCAACTCATCTTCTGTGTGTTGTTTAATTATACCTTTTCTGTGTCACTGGCCTTTTTTCTCATCTTCACCAGGACAGGGGGTGAAAAGGTGCCTTCCCCTTTTCACTGTCCCCCCACTGAGCTACATACTAACAAATTACAGTTAAGAACGATTTCCAGCTATTTTCCAACTAATTTTAAATGAAACAACAATTAGATAAAATTACAATCACCTTGCAGCTAATAGAACTGGAAATGAAATTTATTTAATAACTGAAATTATTTATACAGCCCTAGTGGCCCCCAAATACTCTGGTAAAAAACAAATGAGAGGGAACATGAAGATATGGAACAATTTTAGCTTGAATTTTGAAAACCTCACACAATATTCAAATAATGAAGAGTGTCCTTGACTGACAAAAGGAAAAGTACACATTTCCAGAACAGTATGGCTTTGACACAAAGTCCTCATACCTTACCCTGTAAATATTGTGCATTTTGACTTCAGCATGAGTGCCTGTCCAAGATTTTGGTGTGAGGGTGTGCAAGGCCCCACATTTACAAAGAAGCAAACACGCCCATGGATTTTCATCCATGAAAATCACAGCATAGAATCACAGAATCTCCTGAGATGGGAGGGACCCACGAGGGCCATGGAGTCCAACTCCTGGCGCTGCACAGGACACTCTGGGAATCACAAAGCATGTCACACAGATTTTCCATTTACTATCTCTACTTTACAGCTGTTGGAAAAATCCAGCTTTTGGGCTCTGGCACTTTGTCCCCCTGGATGGTCAGAGCCAGGAGCTCCCTCACCAGCAGCTCTGTAATCGGGATCCATTACCATGTATGACATATTTTGGGTGTTTCTCAGAATCACAGAACGTGCTGAGGTGGAAGGATCACCGAGCCCAGCCCTCAGCTCTGCACAGGAGCATCCCCAAGAGTCTCAAACTAGGGAGCTCAGGAGCAATCCCTCCATTTGTTTGTGTCTCTGCCCACCCTGCAGGCAAACTCCGAGTCCTGATTGCAATATCTGAACCCACAAGCAAAAATTCAGGGGGCAAAAAGTGAATCTTTAAGCAGGCAAGAACGATTCCCTTTTAGCTGCAGGGTTCCCGTGCACATGTCCTGTGACCCAGCTGTGCTCACAGCGCTCTGCAGCCTCTCCATCCCCCCCTTTTATGCCTGGCTTAGGGAATCTCTCTCTGCTGTAGCTTTTCCCGACTCATAAGCTTGGAAAAGCTCAGGGTTTTGTGTTCCCTGCAGCGTGGATGTACTCGGGGAGAGGAGTGCTTGCCAGCACTGAGGTCTGAGTGTGCCAGCAGAACATGCCGAATGCGAGTGGCTCCGCAGAGAGCGCGCCGAGCGGCGCCGGTGGGAAGCCATTCCCATCAAAGTGTTAAACCTCCCGCTTTCCGACAGTCCAGTTCTAATTTCAAGGTCCGCTTAATTCCACATCAAATAATTACTGCTATACCCAGAAGCACCTTGTCTCCAGAGCTAAGCATATGGCGACGGACTGAGACCTACTGGTGTCCATTATGGAAGCGGCACGGATGCCAAGCCGATTAAAAATGCCCCGGCTCCCTTCCCAAACGTGCCCGGTGAGTGACAGCTCCGTGATTTGGCCAGTCACTGTGGCTGCCAGAGCAGCCTCTGCTGCACGGAGCCCACATGGCACTCGGAGACAGCACTTCCATTCCTGGTATTAAATTCCCACACTGACCCGAGGACTTTGCTGGGAGCTCAGCAGGAGCGCACCATCCAATTTACAGCTCCAGCCTCCAGAGCCCTCCGTGCCAGCCTCTGGCAGAGACAAATGATGGTCAAACCCCTCCAGTTCATAAATTATGCAAAGGCAATAAATGCACTCAGCAAACAGCTCTGCCCAGCCTGGCTCTGTGGACACGGCAGCAGCCCCGTGCACTGGGCAGTGATTGCCCTCATCCAGAGGGGCTGGGCACAAGGGAAGGACCCACCGTCCAGCAGTGCTTTCCTGGTCCAACAGCAGCATTTTATGGAGAAGCCAGATAGAAGGAAAAAAGGAGGGAGAGGAGAAAAGGGCTCTAAGCAGTGCACTGGGGTTGTATTTACGTGCAGCACTACCTGTGTTGGTGTGCAGGATGCTCCCTGCATGGGCATGCTCTGCACATCCACAACCCAGACAATTTATGTGCAGGGTAATGCCCAAAAGGGACAAGACAGATGTTTGCCACTCTGGCTGGAAACAGGATTGGAGCCACTGTATGTTCTTCCCTGGGAATCTGCAGTGAGGCACTCACACACACAGCCCCAGTGCCCTCTGCTCTGGTGTGCTCCTTTCCAGTTTTGGATGCACGTTCTCCCCAGAGGGGCTGAAGCACAAGGTGTTCCCATCTCCTGCTGCCCACGGCTGGAGAACACATTTTGGAACCAAAGCTGACAACCGTGAAGTTGATTATTCAGAATTACTGGTCAATTTGAAGACTCGACTCTGCACTGCTCGCTCGATTCCTCAATTCCTCCAGCATTTCTCTGCCTCCCAGGGCCACAGGAAGAACTGAAATGATTTAAGTGCTTTTTGGTTCTCAGAGCACCAGACTGTTTTGGAATTGAAGGGATGGAAATACTTTGTACCGGCCTTCTGCTTTGGGCTGAGTTTCAGTATTTCGTGTCTATTACAAAAAGCTCATTTTTTGGTGCTCTCCCATGCCTTGTGTCAGGAAACCATGGCTCTGAGCACTGGCTGCCTCGGAATGTTCTGCAAATAACCGGGAATCCAAAATATTCGGAGATAGCATGACCTGATTTTTGGATAGCTGCCACTCGCTCCACTGGAAGCTGTGAGTGAGAATGTGACAAATCAGGACAAGGAGGCTGCAGACACATTTTACACCTGAACAAACAGAGGCTTCTTGCTCTGATTCTCAGCTCAAGGCACTTACTGTCTCCACACTGAACACCAGTTGTGACTGATTACAGGCACCGCAGGTCAGGCTTGAGAAGAGCCCAGAGCCAAATTCCCAAATTTGGCCTCCGTTGCCCTGTCCAGCCCCCAGCTCAGGTCCAGCCAGAGGAGCAAAACCCACAGCCCCATGACTAGCCAAGTTCTCAAATGTGAATGGCCCAAAATGCTGTGAGGTCTTTTCAAATCAAAGCCTGACAGGCTCCTCAGTGATTCTGCAAAATGGCTGGTTTATGCTTTTCAAAGTCCTGTATTGGCCAGAAGGGACTCAACAGTTTTCCCAAAGGACCTGCAGCACTACCAACCAAATCCAAAGCAAGGGACAAAATTAGCTCCACAGATCAAAATCTTACAGGACATACAGAAACATCAAGGTTGCTCCCAGTTTCTACATAACCAGGGGTAATAACAAGAATGGACAGAGTGACTTGCACAAAGTGGTCACAGTTGTCACTTAAAGTGTTCCAATCCCTTTGATAAGTGAAGTGCACAGGCCACCAGCCACTGGACACACATGTGCCAAGCTTCCTTCGAGTATTCCTGCAACTTCCTGCTCAAGAAATGCTAATCACACTCAATACGTCCAAAAAATTGCATTTTCATATGTGTGCTGGAGTCAAAATTCAAACAATTATTGCCAAAATGAACCCCAGGTGAGGAGGGAACATACAAACTCCAGAGATCTGTGCACCAACAAAACAGACAGCTCTTCTTTCTGCCCCAGCTTGAGCCCCCCTGAGCCCTGCTGTCAGTCAGGGCTGTGGCAGCAGCAGATGCAGAGTCTGCACACACATATAACTGCAGTGGGAAGTGGAAACACAACTTCCCAATTCCCATTCCAGGTATAATTGCTGCTGAGCTTTGTAGAAGAAAAG
Source organism: Margarornis squamiger (assembly GCA_035222235.1). Lineage (NCBI taxonomy): Eukaryota > Metazoa > Chordata > Aves > Passeriformes > Furnariidae > Margarornis > Margarornis squamiger. The sequence continues at coordinate 9,895,910 of JAWWTY010000045.1, read as the reverse complement.
GAAAACTGAAGATCAGGCTAAAGATTAGCTGCACCTCCCCAGCCCCAGGTGGAGAAATTAAAATGCACAGCACAGCTCCCACTGCACCCACAGAATGAGCCTGATCCCAGTGCCACGTTTCAAAAATCAGACACCCTCTGTGGCTGCAGCTCTAATTTGAGCCCATTTTAATAACTTGAGAGAGTCTGGTCCAAATCAAGCTGAGTAAAGGTCTGTGCCACCTCACCAGCTCATTCAGGCTGAAGCAACACCACGGATTTCTCTGCACTTTGCTGATTGAACACATTCTTGTGCAAAAAGTGGCAATCATTGAATATCTCATGTACAATGACATTGAGGAGGGCATTGTTCTCTATTCTGCTCAATGGACTTTGCTGGAACAGCTATTTCATACCTTGGAGCCATTTATCATTGCCACCAAAGGAGTCAGTGCTGCTGCAAGGCCAGTGCTGAACAAAGTGATTCCACTCGTCTGTCTGCTGAAAAGAAACCTGAGGAAAATGAGGGAAAACCCAGACCTCAGCCATGCTCACACTGACATTTACAATATTCTTGTCCATCTCTCCACCAGTGACAAACTGACAGCCCTGGAAAGGGCAAAGATGGTATTTTAGCTATACAATTAGACCTTTGCTTCCAAGAAAAAAGGAGGAAAAAACCCATCTCCTAGATGAAAGGAGACACAGACAGGGAATAAATGGGCAATTTTCTAATTGATGAAATGGAGACAGGCAGAGTCACAAAGGAACTAAGAGCAAGAATTCCACTTTTTTCCTTCCTATCTGTGACTTTGCCTGCAAGTAGCATGCAGCATGGAGCTCCTCGCCAAGGAATCTTATAGATAGCACCTCACAAATTGGTTAACATCACAGTCTGCTTAGCAATTCCTCGCCATTATCCGCTGTGATTCACTGTAAGGAATGACTCTGAAACAGAGATGGCCTGAGAAGTTTAAGGTCTGCTTTCTCAAAAGCTAAAATTACAGATTATTCACCAAAAAGTCCCATTTTACACAAATTACCTTAGTCTGGACAAAAGATTGCAATGTTGACCTTTAATCTGAATTCCATTTTATCCAAACTACTTCACTTCAGATGAAACTTACCAGCCTTGGACACCTGAAGTTATCTTGGCCCCTTACAAGAAAAATATTCAAAACCTAGAACAACTTTCAGCTCTAACTCTTTTTAATTCCTCACTCCCAGGACTTTTATGAGTGTTTTACATAGTAAAATGGCACAATTAGTGGCTCTTTTTAGTTCTACCATCAATGAAACAATGGTTTGAGAGGAAAGAATTTTATTTTGAGTATTAAAATGAAGACTCTGGATTGCATTGCTGTCCATGACAAAGATGATTGACCTTATATTTCTATAGGACATGTTTATGTCCTTGGGACCTGGTGGAAGGCACACATATTCCTGGTGGACCACAGGGAGTTTTGTTTGGAAAGCAAAGGGGGTTTCCCTCCAGAAAGACACCTAAACACAAGTCCTGTTCTGACGTTTGGTTTTGTTGTGCCGAGCCCTGCATTTCCAGGGACATCACCTGAAGGGAAAGGCTGGCACCTGTATGTCAGTGGGAGGGACTGGGGGGCTTGCTGGGCACAGCTGGGGAGGCAGCAGCAACACAGGACCTGCTTGAGGGCTGCCAGGGACAGAGCTGCCACCCTGTGTCCTGCCAGGCTGCCCAGGCTCCGTGTCACCCTGGGGACAGGTGTCACTGGCACCCCTGGGGCACCTCCAGGCACAGCCTGAAGAAGGATGGAGAGAAACCAGCCCTGTAAGAAACACATTTCCTTTACTCCCTGGAAACTGAGCAGGGAAAGTGCAACTTCTTTCCCCCAGTTATCACTCCCAGTGGCTTCCTCGTGGTGCCATCACTCAGTGATCCCACACCTGCTTAAGGCCCCATCCAGCCATCCCCAAAAAGCAGGATGATGCTCCCACCAGTGTCAGTGGAGGATTTAATGTGCTTTCCAGATGTAGCTTTGGAAAACTAATGATGCTCAGCATCCTCAGAAAGTGCCTGCTGGAAGACAAGCACTAATCCCACCAGAGCAACTGGGTAGCAGGCACTGCAGGCCACACACAGCCCAAAATGTTGATTTTAGAAGGATGAAGTCCCTGCCTCAGCTCCTCAATATTCCATATGAAAAAATACCTCCATGCCTCTGGCTCTGGGGCTCAGGATGCACTTCTGCTGCCTCCTTACCTGCCTGGCTGGCCGTGGCAACGTATGGTGTGTCATGTTATTTATAGCACCCTCCCAACTGATGACAATTTGCAGCGTGTACTGTCATTTTTAGCATCCTCTCAACTCATGAGTACTTTGTCAGGGTTCAAAAGACAAATAATAGTAAATAATAATAAAAATGTGCATTTATACTGGTGGACTGAGTCAATAGCAAGGACTTAAACTAATCAGTGGTTAATGAAGTCAGTGCCTACCACTGCACTAGTGGGTGTTACCTGTATAAGAAAAGAATCCTATTTTTCAGAACTCCTGGTCTTAGCTCTGGAGTTCTGTTTGGAATTTGAGTCTTCCAGGTACTTACAGGCTAATGAAATAAAAATATCTTGATGGACAAGAAGCAAAGCATGTTACGGGTTAAAATAATACAAAAATCTATTTTTTCCACTGTGTTGTGATCCATAAAAATCACCCTGAGCCTTTCCTCTTTCTTCTCTGCCTGTGAAGCCAATTGCTTTGATTGCAGTGATATGAGCTTGCTGAAATGACTTGCCCTTGCTTGTGAAGCAAATGGAACATGCTAATAGAACTTATCGCATTACCGGATGCAAAAGTGCCATAGCTCATTACTTTAAGATAAAAGGATATCATTGCAGACGGGAAGCAGAATTGACTTTCTGAGGCCCGACTTGATGATGATTTAATCAACTGCTCTCTTTCACTTCTCATCTCTGCGCCTGTCGGTTTCCCAGGTGCTGTTAAATGAGACACTCAGAAAGTGAGCGGAGGGAAAGAAATTGCTGTCATTACTTTTCAAGAAAGGAGGTATGCAAATTTTCGACAGAAAGATTGCGTTCATAATGGGCCTGGTAAAATACAAGGATCATGCTTGACAGGTGAGGGCAAGTCATTTGTACGTCCTTAAAGTGAAGCAACCATCCTCATTTAGAAATTGTGCTCGATAAGAGAAGCTGCAAACGAAACCCATGCGATGGCTGGGAGCAGCAAGCACATCCTGGAGGGCTCTGCTGCTGCAGGTCTGCCTTCAGCAGGTGCCTGGCGTGCCTGCACACATGGCTCTTCCCAACTGCCAGATGGCCAAAGCTCGACCTCAGTATCTCACAGAGACTCCTCTTAAATGGTTTTCTTGCATTCACAGGCTGGAGGCTGAGAGTTTCTTTCTTTCTTCATCACTGCCAGAAATAGAAATTACGACAAAAAAACCCCAACAACCAAGTGAGGGTTGAGTTAACTTTGAAAACAGAATCAAGAGGTTGGAGGCAACAACTTGTCTTCCTCTGTGTGTGTTACAGGTCTTGGACAGTCCAGAGCTTGCAGTTCATACAGGCAAGTAAAAAGAATTATCCATAAAAAGGGTTGTGGAAGGAAGCAAAGAGGATGAAAAGACATTTCTCCAGGGCCCAAAAGGAACCTTGGGGTGCTGCGTGATTGCACCAGGAGAGGAAAGGGTAAAAGGGGATCAGCTGGATGCTCTATTGACCTGATGGAGAAGTTCTGATATTCCAAAATTAGAAGTTAAAAAAGCACAATAATTTACATGATGAATTACGTACAGGTTAAAAACACTCTAAAGATCTTGGATGGCTATTGAGCTGTTTGGATCATTTTAAATGGGGAAATGAGAACTACCACGCTTTTATTGGTATCAATCAGGTTTTCCATCAGAGATTGACAGTCAGCCAGAGCAAACAGGTTCCTTGGGGACACTCCATGCAATGGATACAGTAGTTTGTCATAAGATGTTGACATTTTGTCTCAGATAACAGCATAGGACTTAAATAGAATTAATGTCATGAATATTTAGAACTAAACAAGAAACAGCTGGGAAATACTGCCACAAAGGAAGCTGGGTACAACGGGAAAGGCTTTCAATAAGAACAGCCCCTGCATTAATTCCACAGATAGGTGCATTTTAAGAATTTAAAATATTTTGTCTCAAGATACACAGTTCACTGCCCCTGTGTTTGTTTACGAAACAAAACTATCAGATATCTTATTTGCCCTTTTCCCTACATGTCAAGTCCTGAACTCTCCACATCCACCTAACTGGGAGTGATCCAGCAATACTCCTTGGATCTGACTCACCTCTCACCAAAAATACTTCATTGTAGGTTGAAAAGCAAGATGATGGAGGAAAGATAGCTCTGGGCTGGGACTCAGGAGATCACCCCTGTCACAGGCTATCAGGATCACCTCAGGCAAGTCACCAAGTCTCTTCTTCTGTCAACCCCCTACTTTTCATCTCTTTGGGCTATTAAATGGTACGTTCCTCAGCATTTAGTTCCTTTCACTAGATGTGTTTATACAGTGGGCAGGATAATACAGCATTTCCCTTGCAGAATGTTGGTCTTAGTAAATAGAAGAAGTAAAAAAGAAAAAAAAAAGCATTAAGACTTGGATCAGGCCCTAGACACACCATGCCTATTTTCAATACAGATCTCATCTTCCACCAACTAAAGCGCATGACCTATGGAAAATTATATCATTTCAACTGAAAATTAGTTTTATTTTCTCTTACAGCAATGTTCACAGAGAAGCAGCAATCCAGCATCAATACCTCTGCACAGGGGTTGTTCTCTTTTGCAGGCTGCAGCAACTCTGAGCACAACATGGCTACTGAAACCCACACAAAGAGAGATTCAGTTGATTTTTAAGATAAAATAATTGTAGAAATTGTACCTGAAACAAAATATAAATAACAAAAAGCCACTTTTCCTCTTCTTTCCCAAACAAGAACTCTTTAGCTTTCGAGTTCTGTGTCTTCATATTAGCCTAAACAAGTTATACTGAATTGTATAAATAATAATAATAATTCCCCAAACAACCCAAAACAATTGATCCTTAGGGATAAGACCTTAACAGCTGAGCTATAAACCTCTGAACATTGGACTTTAATGGATACTAAAACCCCTTAACTAAGCCCTATAAATACAACCTGAAAGAAAATGATTTGTGTTCTAAGCTGTTTGCAAACCCCCATAAATGTTTCTCATTGTCATAATGCCAGAAAAATAGCTCAACCTGTGTACTCAGCCCTGCAAACTAGCTCCTGTGCTGTGGATTCATTCCCTTTTCCACTATCTGCTTTATAATTCATCACTTGCATGGTTGTAATTTATTGTTATTATTACTATTATTCTTGTTATTGTTGCTATTATTATTATTATTATTATTTTTATTATTTGCTGCCTTAATAATTTTTGTACAATTGATAAACTGTCCGTGCTAGACATGGGGGAAGAGAAGGATTATTCTAACTGTAGAGCAAGAAAATATAAATTATAAAGACAATGGCTCACTTTGGCCTGCCTGGCTCAAACTTCGTTTTTGACATACATGGGTCTATAATTCAGAATCTGTGATCTCTTATTAGGAAATAAATGTCTTTTTTTTTTTTTTGCTTCCCCAGAATGCTGCAATTATAATAATTGAATTTGAAACAGGAGTTACATTTCTGTGTTTAGAGGTAGGAATAATATCCCTTATTTAATTGAACTCAGCCAACAGTTATTCAAGGAGTGGCTGACAAAAAGTAACAATATTGGCAGCTGCCTGGTTAAACAGAGAAGCTGTGGCTGCCCCATCCCTGGAAGTGTCCAAGGCCAGGCTGGACGGGGCTTGGAGCGACCTGGGCTATGGAAGGTGTCCCTGCCCGTGGCAGGGGGTGGCACTGGATGGGCTTTAAGGTCCCTCCAACCCAAACCACTCTGGGATTCCATGTGATAGCTGGGGGATGTTGTCCAACAGAGCATCCAGCCTTTCACTAACAAGCACTGGCAGAAGTGATACCTTGGTGTGTCCAAGCAGCCCACCCAGTAAGGGTGGCTTCTAATCACCTCCAGCTTTCTCTGCTTGAGGAGCTCCTGCAAATCAGCCCCAAACCCACACATGCCCCTCCTGGTCTGAGAAAAAGCTGTTGCTCCCATGTTGTTCTGCACTACTGCAGTGTTCCCAAACTGGGACTCCAGAACATGACTACACACAGAGCAGAAAGATGGAAGAGTCACAGAATCCCAGGATATGCTGATCTGGGAGGGACCCCCAAGGATCATCCAGTCCAACCCTCAGCCCTGCACAGGACCAGCCCCAAGAGTCACCCCCTGTGCCCCAGAGCATCATCCAAACCCTCCTGGAGCTCTGGCAGCCTTGGGGCTGTGCCCACTGCCCTGGGCAGCCTGGTCAGTGCCCACCACCCTCTGGGGGAAGAAGAACCTTCTCCTAAGATCCAACCTCAGCCTGCCCTGACCCAACTCCAGCCATTCCCTGGGGGCTGTCCCTGGTCACAGAGAGCAGAAATCGCAGCTGTCCCTCCATCACCCCTCATGAGGAGGCTGCAGAGGCAGCTTCAGAAAAGACCTAAACATCTTGTTTAAGAGAAGGTAGAAATATCCACTGTGCAA